>PNEQ01030192.1:0-50410 GCA_003012365.1 Medauroidea extradentata | reverse complement strand
TGTGCAGTGTCTTATGATGGGTGTACCTGTTAGGTAGCTCTATCTGTGCAGTGTCTTATAATGGGTTTACCTGCGAGGTAGCGCTATCTGTTCAGTGTCTTATGATGGGTGTACCTGCGAGGTAGCGCTATCTGTGCAGTGTCTTATGATGGGTTTACCTGCGAGGTAGCGCTATCTGTGCAGTGTCTTATGATGGGTGTACCTGTTAGGTAGCTCTATATGTGCAGTGTCTTATGATGGGTTTACCTGCGAGGTAGCGCTATCTGTGCACTGTGTACCTGCGAGGTAGCTCTACGTTCACGTTCCTGTCATTGTACTAAGTTGTGTGTCGCTACCTCTATTGACCTCGCTGTCGAGGAGACGTAAACTCAGCTCACCTTACCTTAAGAAATAAAGAAATATACTTTTTTTTTACTGGATACATGTGTATTAAATACAATGCCTTACATTGATAGTTTCAACTCGGAATTTCGTTTAGAGGCGAACTCACGCTGACGTTCTTCAAAATGGAAGAAATTGACTTTAATGAACAAACTTTTTCGTAGGGAGCTGTGTACTTACGTTTAATAATGATTCTACCTTTACGAAACACTAGCGATACAAATATTAAATCAATATGTACCAAGCACCCAGCACTTTCTTTACTCTGAAGTAATAATTTAGTAAATGACTCTATTTGCATTTTAAACTCTTTTAAAAATTACGTTATACTGAATTGTGGGACGTCCTATCGCTGGTAAGAATTTATTTTATGCTATTTTAACATTTAATTTATGTTGCTGGAAAAGCTTTTATTTTTCTTTAACTACAATTTTATTTACTTAGTGATTTCATATTATAAAGTTTTTACCTATGAAAATCTTCAAACTTTCAAGCCAAGTAAGTTAGTCCTTTTTAAAATTGTCTCTAGAATGAATTCTACACATGCACTCACACATGTACACACATTCAGACATCAAGTGTATGACAGTAAATATGGAAGTTACTTTCCAGATAACTACTCAAGCTAATGAAGTGTATATACAAAAACAGTAATCGTCTGTTCAAAGCAATTGAATTTATGTTAGCGGCTGTGGCAATGCAAGTAAATGTGTTTAAAATATTAAAATGTATTATTTGAATATCTTTAAAAATGGGATATTTCATATACTTCTTAATATTTACGTTAAAGTGTTATTTTAATGCGTGCTGTTTTTAGCGTTTTAGCAGTATTTATTTTATCAGGGTGCGATGTTTTGAGTAACGTATCATTACTTCATGAAGAAAACTATTTATACACTTGCTCCAAAATTATGTTAAAAAAAACGAAAGTTTGGTAAATTAACAAAAATAATATATTTAAAGCTCACTTTGAACGCTTAAAACTAGGATAATTTTTAAATATTAGCAGATATTGTAGGTACTAGAGCCTAGAAGTACTCAACTCTTTATGCGAAGACAATTTGTTTTGTATCATAGTCCTTTAAATTGATTAATTTAAATATAAACGTATAAAATAAATAAACGCACGTTGTTAAATTTATTATATGAAGTAAGGTCTAAATATGTGAGTGTGAGATGGAAGAGGGGCAGTTGCTTGAATCAGAAAGAAGACCTTCATATTAATGCTCACATGTCTTTATTATCGGTGGATACGAGCTGGCCGAGGGCCAGTGTGTCAGCTTGGAACGACCGCTTTCACTGGTCTCAGTGTTGTAGCTGTTTCTGTCCTGATTAGTGGCGCAAGTCAGCGCCTGCCGCCAACCAGCGAGAGCTTCTTACTGACATACTGTACACTACTCCTTTTCCGATAATAATGTATTCTTGTGGCGTATCATAAACACAACTGTGTGTGGGTGTCTGGCAATGGCCCCAAAGAGTTGAAATAATTATATATATATATATATATATATAATGTGTGTGTGTAAAAACGCAATTATTTTTTAACTTGTAGCTCTAATCAGAGGTTACTTTTTAATCGACTAAACGTTTTCCCCATTATATAACTTTAGTCACATGGCGTGTATGATTTTAGTTTTGTAATTTATGTTAAGACAGGTAAGGTGAATAATCTTATTAACTGGCAAATTTACAAACGCGAAATAAAAGTTTAATTTTTGTTCATTTTAAGATATGCTCAGTAAAATACGCGTCACAATAATTTAGTGGTAACTACTAACAGATATATTCAAGAATTTTTCTGAGCGTTGTTTCTTGCCTAGTTGCAGTAATGTTCGATGTTTCATAACCAAGCGAGATGACGCAACTGTAATAGGTGGGTTGGATTGCCGACTCCGGCTACCTTCATTTCGGCTTTACACAGTTTCCTAAAGTTGCTCCAGTTGCGGTTCACAAAACAAAGGCTTGAGAGAATTACTCTCTGTATTAGGCGTTCACAAAACCTCACGACTACAGGTTGGGTAGGACAACATTTCAGCTTTATATCTCTAAGCAGTAGCCAGAGTAATGTTTACATGCGTCCAGGAACTCACCAGAGTAGTGGGGCCGTGGTGGCCGAATGGTCAGACTACTCGCCTTCCACTTAGGCGATCCGGGTTCGATTCCCAGCGGTGTCGATCCCCGGATTTTCGCATGTGGAAATCGTGCCGGACGATGCCGATGTTCAGCGGGTTTTCTCGTGGTTCTCCCGTTTCCCCCGCCCTTTCATTCCGGTGCTGCTCCATAATCACGTCATATCACCCCTCACCAGCGCTAAAGACCTCTATGTTAAGCGCCGACCAAAAATCTCTCACTCACTCACTCACTCACTCATGGGGATAGCTTTCCGATCAATTTCTCACTGCTCTGCTCTCGAGCATCCTAAGCGGCTGTTAACAAACGAACGTTACAATCTGACTCAGAAAGAAATTGTAATGAGTACACTCAACGAAACCACGGTGAAGTGAAACTAAATGATTAGTGGTCTACGTATCGAAGAAACAAACACGAAAATTATAATGTTAGATTCAATTTAAAAAAACGCATGGAAAGTCATGTGTGCGTCACATTCAGCGAAATGTTTCACAGGTATAAAATATATATAACTGTCTAGTTTCTGCCATGTTTAAACTGTGAACCTCACAATCGTGGTGATGAACAAAACATGTGCACGGCCTACTCCAGCTCGTGAGCTTTTATAATTGCTTCTGTGCAAAGTTCTGTGAATGATTCCTGTATGACCTCGCCTTCGAAAATAAGTGAAGCTCAATAAATAACTAAAATGTTTAACTTCAAAAATTACCAATCATAATACATTGACTAAGTTCATTTCAACGTTTATGATATGTTTGTTGAGTAAATGTCATTACTATATAGACTTTAAAGCCTCGCTCTCTAGTTCTGCAGTGGTTTCAAAAATGCTTTTATCGAAAATTAATAAATGTGTCAAAAATTAATTCTTACAGTTTTAACACTTCTATATCATCGCTTTTATCTCAATTTTTCTGTTGCAATACACCAAACGGATTTTTAGATTTTTGCCCCTGAAATACCACATATTTTGTTGTCAAAATAAGTCAAAATGAAGCAAAATAATTTCTGCTAGTGAATGGTACATTATTTTAAGATGCGATATAGCAAAATCATGCATCGAACGACACTACACAGTCAGAAAGTTTTTCAAAGCATTTCGTTAAAAGTTATTCGAGTTATTTGTAATTGTTTGAAATAAATGACAGATTGTGGCCTTAAATTCAGAATGCCATGCAATAAAGACAAACATAGCAGTTATATACCCCAGTTTGATTGCACTCACGTACATCTCTATACATAATAGAGAACACTGGTTGACTGACTGACCGACTGATCAAACTGCAGCCAAAAACACTGGACCTAGAATCGTGAAATATTTTGTGTGGGTTTCTTTCAAGTCGTAGACGAGCACAAATAAGTAATTTTTTTTTTTCGAAGTTCGACCTTTTAAGGGAATGGAAAGGGATGAAATGCATTTCCGAAGAAACGTCGGTAGTACTCGAACCCTAAAGCCTATCATCGTGATTTTTACTTTGATAGGACACACATTAATATTCATATTAGCCAATTTAAGCATAATTCGTTATTCAACATTTAAGAGGTATAAATACCTTATTTGTGTATCCGATTAACTATCGATATCCATCGAATCCTTCGGGATAGAGATTTGGTATTCACTTAAAAATATTCCTTACGTAAATACCCATAAAGCAGTTTTAGGGTTTTTTGAAATTCGACCCCCAGGTAATAAAAAGGGTCAATATGTTTTTTTATGAATCGTTTCTATCACTGAAACGCAATCGACTATCGTCGCGATTTTTACTTCAATTGATTACGCATACAAATGTCTATGGAAGGGCTTCAAGACGTTTCGAAATTCTTTCATTAAGGGGATGAAAATACGTGAAATATGTTTTAGATTATTCCTCCATATCTATCGAACTAATCGAGATATCGAAGTGATCTTTTTTATATTGATGCTTATTGCAAATATCCCAGATATCATTAAAATATATTTTTCAGAATTCGGCTCCGAAGAGGTAACAAAACGGGTAAAATGTGTTTTCGATTCACAATCGATATATATCTATAACATTGATTTTTACATAGCGACGTTATTTTTTTTTTTTTTGAGATTGGTGCTTGCTCAAATACCTGAAAAGAAATTTCAGGAATTTTTGGAATTCCCCACCTAATGAGATGAAAAGGTGTGAAAAATGATGAAATGTGTTTTTAAATAATCGTCGCTATATCTTGAACCAAACAAACAATTGTGTTTTTCACGTCCAATAGACTCCAGTTAAGTATTCTAAAATTTGATGCAAAGGTATATTAAAGTTCAGTCTCTAGGAGATGAAAAGATATGGAATGTGGTTTAGTTAAATCTTCTATATACATTGAACCCATCGAGATATACAGTTTATTTGTGCTTCAGGACGATGTTTACGTAAATGGCCGGTAAAAGGTTTTAAGATTTTTCTAATTTCGAACTCTCAGTTCAGTATATGATTGATATGTGTTTTTTAATGAATGATCGATGATGTTGCTTCGACTGAAAGTGCTATCGTCGTGATTTTTACTTTACTTGTATGTTTGTACAAATATTTAACACGTGAAATTAAGATTTTTCGAATTTCGACACCTAAAGGGGTGAAAAGGTATAACATTTGTTTTCTGTCAGCCGATGATACTTAAAGTATCCAATAGATATGTTTAGTTGTTGTTCGTATCAGACTGGTGCTTACGTAAGTACCTAAAAAAGTAATGCATTTTTTTTATTTTATAAGATAACATAGTTATTGAGAAGAAAACTTAGTTTGTAAACTTTCAAGGCAGACGGTCCGGAAAGCAAGTACGACCAGCGAGAAATAAATTATACAGGATTTTCATTTTACAGTTCTACTGAGACGTGTTGTTGTGCAATCTCTATCAGCTCAGGAAATAATATTTAATTTTTAATTAATTTTCATTAATAACTTGGACGTTATGTGGCACAGTTGTTTGTAGGTCAGGGGGAAATCAGTCTGAATACAACGTAAACTCCTTATTTCATTCGATGTACCTCTTACAATGAAGATTCTGTTATTACCTCACAACGTCAACATTGATGTGACTATAAATAAGGCCCAGGCGAAGTCGCTGTTAGTGGCAGGGACAAACTTAAGACTGTTCTTCGCGTGTACAGCTATAACTACTTATCCTGCTGCAAGGTTAATTCAACTAGCAGATTTTTCATCCTAAAACTTGATGGCTGAACTACCTATCTGGTATACCAAGATGTTTTTCAATTAAAGAAAATATTATCTGACATTGTGAATAATACACGCGAGCAAAGCCGCGGGCGCACTGCTAGTTGTGCATACAATAATTAAAACTAGTTGTTATCGGACATTTATTATCCTTTGAAGTAGTTACCTAAGTTATCCACTGGCCGTTGACAACGAAGAGCAGGGTTTACAATTGGAAGTACTCGTAACGTAACGTATACATGAAGATACTTTATTACACGGTACGCTATGTTGCCGTCAGGTGGCAGAGTGCGTGCATCTGGCCGCGTGCATGTTTCGCTGGTAAGTTTTGGATTATATAAAGCTGTTGCCCATTATTTCCATTATTTCTTAATAAACTTTCATATATTCAGCCGATGTTTCCAATGAAAACCGTTTTCATCTCCGATACTATAATTGTCTTACGTGGATTGCAATGTCCTGTAGCTGTTTCGGCATCTCATTGCCCAGCGAAGATCTATTAACTTACCTTATAAAGTTTTTTTATACTACTACTGTTAAAACTACTGGGCTCTTGGCCTTTATTTACAATTCATCACATTTAATTGGGGGAAGCCCTTCCGACCCTTGGGTTCCTTGGGGCTTGGTCAGATGTGTGGATGGGGATGGGATCAGCTGCTGGGCGTGGGGTGAACTGTGTGTATTTACAGGTGGAGCACGCTTGCGGGAGGAGTTCCGGCATGCTTTTGGGTGACATTTCATTTTTATTTGGTTTTGGAATTTTTCGCTTTCACTTTGTTTCATTTTGTTGGGACAAATTAGTACTCTTAAATTTAGGGTTCTGTGTACACTTAACATAGCAACAGAAATAAAACCCAACGGTTTCTTAACGAAAAAAAAACTAAGGAATCCGATTCTGAAGTGTCTACCATCGCCAGACATGTAGGATAGCCGCCATTTTGAAAAAAAGTGCCTAAATGACACTTTAAACATAAAATAATTAATTCCTTCTAACCGGTACAGTTTATAAGAAAAAGTCTAAAGTCAAAATATGAAGTACATAAAATTTCCCGTGAGATGCTTTTTGTTTCATCAATCTACCGTATTTCATTCTCAAACTGCAGAGCTTCAAATATTTCCGAAAAATAAACATCACTTCCTCAAATCTGTACTTCGGCATAAATGAGCAAGAATATCAAAGAAACGTTCCATTATGTTAAAAAAATTAACTGAATGGAAAATGAAGTCTTTTTTTTTTAATTTTTGTTACACATATTTAACATTAACAGGTGTGAATTTACAGATTTTTAAAATTTACTTTGAATATTTAATACCTAGGTATTTGCCAAAATGTTGGCTAAACGTTTGTTATTATTTTAATTCTATTACTTTAACGTTTACTTTTAGTTTAATAGTTTTCTTATTAAAATTTCTATCTACGAAAGTAAATAGACTCACCTTTTAAAATTAATTAGTCGGTGCCAATATCGTTGTCATGAAAAGTTGATTTATCTGAATTCATGCAGGTCATCGCACGACAGTCACCACATGCTGCAGTGCACAGTAGTCCTTGTTTGTTGCAGGAGCACAGACAGCATTGTGCTACATTGACTTCATCTACTCCCACACCGTATTAACTTCAGGAGGTGACTTGGTGCTGGAGGCTTGGATGATTTAATAGCAGAACGTTTATTCTCTTTCCTTACCCATCCCCACTGTAATGGGTCTATTGCTATTCCCAGCCAAGCTTGAACCTTGTGGTATACCCTCATGCTGTGGAAAGAGCATGAATCAGAAGTTTCTCGTTTCATATGCTTTGCCGACTCGCTCACTTTTTGAATAAAAAGTCTAACTCTCAACTGATTGAGCGTTTCTTCGCTTTTAGCATCATATACTTTAGCTAAAGCGAGCTCCCCAGCTTTTACTATTTCTTATTTTTTTTTTTACATATGTGCTGAATACAGCAGCTTGATGACGAAAGTCTTCAAATGTTAGCGCATTAATGGATTCAACCTTTCCAATTGAAAATAGCCTCGATTTGGTTTCACAACCAAGAAGAGCATGTGCAAACAATATGTGTGGTGTAATGTTTTCACCCAACCTCTCCCTAATATGTCTGATGTTGTATTTGAAGTTTACTTTTGCATTATCCTTTGGTTCTGGGAAAAGGAAGATAGGCCTATCATAAAATTCAACCTTACTTGTTTTGTCCTTACTAGTGTCTGAAGATTATCAGGGAAATGAGAAGTGTTGTTTGCACTATGAAGCATGTCTTCGACAGATGCATACTCTTGTGGTACTACTTCCATTTCTTTCATATCTGCTCTTATAAAGTGTGCTGCTGCAAGAATTGCACAGTTCTTTCAAAGATCATATGCAAGAATTAAGTCTCGTTTATTTTCTTCTGTGTTTGCAGTTCTAGCATTATGATAGTAGTCTCTAAGAACATTTACTGCTTTCTTTCTGAATGTAACAATTATCTTTACTCGAGCGACTGTGGTAATAACTATATCATACTGAAAATGGTCGAGCAATTTTTTTTCATATACTTATTTGAGTAAGGTAATAATGTTCCATTATTTTGTAAATATTCTGCCATCTTGTTTACTAAATCATCACTGTAATCTGTTCCTCGTCATGTTCTTCCAAGTACTAAGCTACATGTATAAATGCTTCGTGGCGCTCTGTCTGGCCGTCCAGTTGATTCTGATGGTCTACTTGAGAAGTTTGAAGGTATTTGTTTCCCTATACAAAAGTTGACACTACCCATTCAATGATAAAAAGCGTCTGCTGCATGAAGATCGGAGACAGTAGACTGAATTTGATCACGCACTTCCATAGCCCATTTATCATTACGCTCTTCACAGTCCTTCTAGATACGCTCGTGAAAGCTTGTGATGCGGACAAAATAAGACTGGCTGTTTAAAATATGCCGCTGAGTAACTTTTTCCGCGCAGAATAAACAATTTTCCTTCCACATAAATGATGGTCATTTAGATCTTACATCAAATTTGGTAGATTTTACATCAGATTCAGCAGGTAACTTTGTCGACAGGACATTAAAAGGGGCCTTTAAGTTTACAAATCTTGCTCTTCATCTCTTACGGAGACGTTGGCCAATGTTTACATGGACGTTACTTATTTTGCGTCCTTTGCAGACTCTGTGATTTCCTTGCACGGATTCATTCGTCAATTTAGAACATTCTTAATTGCTTAAAGCTGCATTACAAAGGAAACACTGCTCTTCATCTACCTCCATCTCACCATATTCTGCTGAATTTTCCATCTTACCAACTTCCGCATAGACAGTTTATTCCACTATTACTCTCAGTAGTAAATCGAAAATCTGTAACAAAAATGGAAATATTTGTAATATTATATTACACAGTCGTGTATTTGCACTCACACATCAATTAAGTTACATAGAACTTTCTCACAATAGCAGACAATATGTACAGTTAATTAAAGTACTCTAGATAGGTAACTATTAATACTAAAAGTTTGAAAAAAAATTCTTACAGAAAAAAAAAGACACTACATTTATCATTCAGTTAATTTTTTAACATAATATACCGTTTCTTTGATATCTTGCTTAGTTATACCGAAATACAGATTTAAGGAAGTGATGTTTATTTTTCGGAAATATCTGAAGCTCTGCAGTTTGAGAATGGAAAATGGTAGATTGATGAAACAAAAAGCATCTCAGGGAAATTTTTTGTTCTTTATGTTTTGTCCTTATACTTTTTCTTATAAAATGTACCGGTTAGAAGAAATTAAATATAATTTTTTTGTTGAAAGTGTCATTTGGGCACCATTTTTCTAACTGGCGGCTATCCTACACGTCTGGCGATGGTAGACACTTCAGAATCGGATTCCTTAGACTTTTTTCCGTTAAGAAACCGATGGGTTTAATTCTGTATCAATTAGTTCCCCAGATGGCTATAAATTTGCACAACTTTACTATACTATATTGCAAGGAAAATATTGTAACCTGTTTGTGGCTGTTTTCTATGTTCATGTCATTCATATATGAGGGTATAGTTAATTGATGAAGTCAAATAATCGTAGCTTTCTTTTAAAAAATAATCTGTTTTATAATTTTTTTGGCGCTGGAAATTAACACTATTGGTCGCCATGCGAGACTGTTGACAGGAATAGTGTTTCTTAAGAACTGACTGATACATTATTTCAGTGTGAAAATATTCCTGAAAAATAGTACACAAAAATACAACCGCGGTAACTTGAATGGCGAAGGAAGCCACGCGTAATTTACTTGTTGAGATGTTCCAAAATTATAAATAAATACAAATTTAACTTCTAAAATATGTTCAAATAAACGTGTTAGCGTAACAAGCTAATTAAAAATAAACAGAGACCAAAAATTGTGTTCAATAAGTGATGGTGAAGAAATTAATAAATAACTAGGCTGCCGTTTCAGAAATAAAAAATTCTGGCATATTATAGAACGAAATTACAAATAGAGAAAGTTGTTGTGTCGTATTTTATGTTGCGTAATACATAAAACTAAGCTATTCTCGTCTATTCAGTGCAAAGGGGATGCATCGACATTAAGAGTTAGTGCTAGAAAATATTGTTGCGTGTTGACCGGGCAGCAGGCACATTACATCATGCTGGGTGGTCAGCTCTGTGAGTCAACCAGTGATGTCATGGGTTTTCGCAGCTGTTTCGCATCTCCCGAGAAACGTCATTGTGATTCCCCGATGACGCCAGTGCGAATACGTGACTATCAACAGTCACGAACGAGGTGGTGTCTATTTTCAGACCTCAGGTAATCATATTTCATCAGCCATTGGCGTCACTGAAGGGGCCGTATAAAAGCCTCGGTACTGCACAACATGAGTGAGTAAGGAAGTGAGAGTCGTGACGAGTCAGTCGGGAAGTGACAGTCTGGAAGAGAGTCGGGAAGAGTCAGTCTTATGCAGTCTTGTAGTGAGTCGTGAAGATGAAGTGAGACCGAGAGTGGTGTGAGGCAGCGCCCTTAGGGGTGGTGTTGCCACTGGGGTGGCGATGGACGTCGTGAGAAGTGACGGGCCGAGAGGCGACGCTGGCGGCGGCGCAGAGATAAGGACCCAGCACCTTGTGGGCGGAACCACGATGGCGTCGAGGCTGATGTAACATTTTCGGAGCTGACGAGGTGTGGCATCACGAGGATGGCAACACGGTAGCAATGGTCGGTGTCGAGGCTGAGTAGCGTCATCGCCCTACAGAAGGGACACACAACACTCAGGGGTTGTGTCGGCGCGACTGAGCTGACGAGGTGTGGCGTCTCGGATGGCAACACAGCAGCGGTGGTTGGTGTCGAGTCTAAGTGATGCCAGCGGGTTGCAGGAAGGACGAACAACACTTGTGGTGTTGTGTTGGAGTGCTGCAGGGATGGCGAGCTGTAGAGACAACACTGACGGTGTTGTGTCGAGGAGGGCAGTAACTGACTACTTGAGTATACTGTCTACCTGGTGGTTCAATAGAAGGAGTGCTTCGAGAGTTCGCTATTGGTCCTGCTAGGAGAAGGTGCTGGTGAGGACATCTTGGTGATGTCAGGAAGACGTCTTGGTGACGTCGGAGTCTACTTACTGTGAGGCTACAGGCACATACTATCGGAGCAGTACTGGGTGAGACAAGAGGGATTCTGCTGCGGGTCGACAGGTGAAGAAGGAGGTGCGCGACGGGAGTGGAACCGAAGACCTCAAGAGTGAAGACAGTGGTGCACTCTGAGTGCTGCACTGTACATGGTGAGCCATCCTCCCTTAGAACTGTTAAGGTTGTACATTGTAACTATTTGAGAGACTCTTGATTAGATACATGACCGAACTATTATTGTGATTTGTAGTCTTAAATTGATTGATTGTAAATATTACTGTGCTTTAATTGTCAAAGTTAACTAACGTTTTGTGGAACACTACTAATTGTGTGCATAACTAATTGTGTTGTGAGAGTTATAGTTGATAACTGTTTTGTGTATTTCATAGCTTTGTGAGCTATTAAATCCAGTACTTAATTTAACTCTTTTATTTCTAATTATAAGACCACTATCCCAAAAGAACTCATGGGAATTGCCCACGTGTAAAGTTTGTGCTCCTCAAACATGTAACAATATTTTTCCAGAAACATTGCTCACAGTTTCATACGATAATATACAATTGTATTGTGCAAATTTGCTAATGTTTTGTCCATTAATTATCTCGAATAATTTACAGTTTATTTATTACATTGTTCTGACAATTTTTGATGCTCTTTCTCTATAGATAGAGATTAAATAGGTACACTATATATGAAAATAACCTACTTCTGTACGGTAGTAAATTTCTGTTGCTGTACATGCCGTAACTATTCCATAATTAATTAAAATGTGAACGCTTGGACAACATTGAATCTGATTGGGATGCTGTGTGCCGAAAAATACCATCTACGATGTCTCCGATATGTCAGAAATGGATGATATAAGGATCGCGTGAGATATGAGACGCATGCGTGTGCCGTACGTAAAGCTTAAAATACATGTAAAAAGCCGGTATGAATACATCTGGCAGCGCAGTCAGTGTGATCAGCGCTTAGTTGCCTGAAAAGTGGCACGAGGAGGCAGTTTGGTAACAACTTGCTCTGGCTGCTGCGAGGTAGGTAGGTAGGAGCTCACAGCAGGGAGTCTGCGAGGGATACAAGGGTCCGGCTAATAGCAGGATATTGTTAGTGTGTGTGTACATTGGACTGGAAAGCAGCAATGAACACATGAGCAGACCTACACGGCCATGACTTCAGAACCTGAGGACATCACGACAGACGCTGCAGACGAGTCTACCTAATGACCATGAATATCCACTGGACACAACATGTTAATATATTACTCAATTATATGCTATACTTTTCTTTTACTTTGTGGCAATGTGTTAGTGCCTTTCTACAGAATTTGCAGTCTTACAGAGCCGTGCCTAGAATTGATAAGTTATTTTGAGGTTGTTGGGGAAAGAAAACTAATAAAAATTTAATATCTATGTAACAAATCTCACAAAAATGAAAATGTTTCGGTTCACCGAAGACATAATATTATTTTGTACATCAGTGAATATCTTAGTTGTGCCTACAATTGTTTCAGATTGGTTTGTGCATTTTGTATATTTAGTTTGCACCATGCTTTAGAGTTGGGAGGAGGGGGGATGGTTCAGTTCCCACTACCTGCTCCCTCTCCACAATTCTTGTGTATAGCCCGGCTGGCAAAGTATTGTCTGAGGTGGCCGTCTGTCTGGGCCGCGGAGTATTGCATAGAACTGTGGCTGTTAGCACGTTATTCGACAACTTATCAATGCACCCAAGTGATGTTATCTTAGGAATATAATTTAAAGAACGTTAGACGTGTGCATACCTATTCCTAGTTTATCACTACAAATCAATCCATATTTCCAAGCGCAAAATATGTTCTCCCAGATGGCTAACTTAAGTTGCTTGCAGTCTGTTACATGTGCATGGAGTGTATGTATTTGCTGTCCCGTCTTCTCGCCCTACATCTCTGGCATACCACCAAGTTGTAAGTCAATATACAACAGCGTGTTCGCTTCTCAGCAGTAGACTTGATACACATGTAACACTGCAGTCTGTGTTCGTGCCTGTGATGTGATATATTTTCTTGTGCGCTATTGTACAGAGCGAGAATATTTGATAATGTAGAGGTGGATGACTAGAAGATTGATGTCACAACTAGTTTAGGTACCACGAAGACCTGGTGTCACAGCCTAGAGAGAACAAGTAGGTCATGGCTTCAGCCTCAAGGTCACATCCTCAGTCCATACTACGTGCGTCGGCCAGCGTTGCTTACTCTCACTTTACGTTGTCTAACAGTAGCCCGTGTTACTTCACTGAATATTAGCGTCAACACAATTAGTACCATTCATTCCAACAATAATATAATACTCTACATGTACATTTTGCCTCTGTCACACTGGATGAGTCAAATAATAAATGTATTCTAGTACGAAGAACAAAGCATTTCCCGACAATGTCTACATATTGTTGTTTTCCAGTTTGCAGTTGTAATCTATTGCACAAACACATTGTAGTGTGATTATATACGTACACACACTTGCATATTTACTCTGTGTAGCAGCAGTCTAACTGCTGACTAGTTGCACACATATCAACAACACGTGCGTACACTGTAAACGCGGTGACAATCTAGCGTGCTGAAGCAACACACTGTCCATAGCGTCTCGCTTGTAACTGCTTGTTTTGTTCTGATACTTTGTCCGACCAGGCTTCCGGTGACGACATTCAGTCTCGTCTAATAAAAAAGTCCTATTTATAAATTACATCTCATGTGTATCGTAATATAGGCTCCACAACTGGCACGGAGTTATAAGATAATTTGATATAGCGTAAAAATATGTGTCATTTATGCTACGACTATAAGTCCTAAAATAACACGACAGATTTTTAACCAATATAGTTGTAAGGTTTGTTTGTTGTTTGCGATGAAGTTTCTCGAGATATAAACCTAGGCATGCAACTGAATCCACGGCCTTACCTAACTGTACTCGCTTCTGAACCGGGTTCGAGTCCCGGCGGAGTCGGACTTCAAATTTTTGCATGTGGGCAACTTGACGGATGTTGCCGTTGGCCGGCGGTTTTTCTCGAGATGCTCTCGTCCACCTTTCTCTTGCTTTCCTTCCTTACTCAATTGTAGAGTACATTTCATGTCATCCTGCTTTCATCTCTGGTCCTCAGGCAAGAGCTTGGCGATGTTCACCTACAATATCCCGTATTGACGATAATAGCTGAAATGGTGCAAGGATATTTATATCACAATATTACTATGAGGCATAACATTTTAGGAACATAATTTTATAGCGATATTTCCTTATTTATTTAAAATAGACTGCTGTTTGCTTGAAAGTGTTATTTTTATAACTAATCCATAATATATGTATGTTAATATGTGTTCTCTGTGTAATGATATCTAGGTTAGAAGAGCTCGTATTACAGCAGGCATAAGCTAACGCTAAACAAGTTAGGTACGAATGTGTCTGGAAACTAACTAAACAAAATTTAACCGTAAGAAAATTTTTTGTACAATTTCTGAGCAGTTATTTAGTTAGAATGACGTGTTAGATTCTACCTGTGTTTTCCGGCGGGAAGAGGTATTTCTCAGTAATGCGTTGTTCTAGCGGAAATTTTCCCGCAAATTTAAGTACGTAAGTAATCTATAATTGCTCATTTGTGGTTTCTCCATGGTGATTTCCATAACCTGCAGTTTTCTGTTAATCTTACTAGCTTTATATTATGACATTACAAATTAACAATTTTTTTGCTAACTTTCGTTATTCGTTTCTGCCAAAAAAAAATTCCTATACAATTTTTTCCTCGAGAAAATAAAGAGTTATCTTAAAGTGGCACCGTTAAATATTATTTTAGACACTCATTTCCGATTTTATTGCACAGCATTCAAGGGCGGTAAGAAAATGTAATGTTGACTATGAAGTGCTTGTACAATCATCATAAATTATAGTAAGAAAATGAATATTACTTCTACGTATGACTAATTTTTCTTAAGTGGAGAATATTCATGAAGCGTAGCCCAAGGCATTCTCGTACTTTGTACAACTGTTTAATAAATGAAGGCTTCACGTGTTTTCAATGCATTTTTTTAAAACCATTTTAATTGTAACGTCTGTTGTTTACAGATTTTTTGTGCGATCGACATCGACTTTCATACTACCTGTATAGTGTTAGTTAGCTATGGTAGTAACATTTATCACGTTGTCAGTTGTCAATAGAACGAACTGATGAAAATATATAATCACAATTTTAACGCTCACTTTTGACACCGATGATGTAGGGTAGATTTTATTCTTTAGCTACTCCGATGCTTCTCACTAGAGATATTGTGAGGTACACATTCATTTGAATTTCTTGCCTTTGATGACTTTCGCGTAAGGAATGTGCAGCAAGTCTCATAACAACTAAAGCGCCTACATGACTCGAAGCTACATAGTTCTACGCAGTAAATTTTCGGGAAGACGCGGTTTCTTGCACCAGACACATTTACAACTATTCACTCAGTTAACACGGGTAGAGTAAGGGCCAGTTACATGTTGAAAATCTCTTTTATCTTATCACATGATTATTCAAACATAACGATTAAATTCACATCAACAAACGACAGTTTTTTAAACGTGCCCTGTACTCGCATGTTAAGAAAATATTGGCTAAATGCAGTAAATGTCGCCACAATTATGTGATTTATCGTGTTGCAATTGTCTCTGCTGACAGATTTGTATGGTTTATTTGCATGCATCGTTCTATACACTGATGAAGGAATCTGACTTGTAAAGCTTTAGTTTTTTTATTGTGGATAGATTTACTTTGCAAATTCCGACTACAATAATGCAGACCTAAAAAACATATACGCTATTTGTATTATTTAGATTACGCAATTTAAAACTAGAGGAGGCGGTAAAATAATTTGAGCTTTATTTGTAATATTAACTACCTTATTTTATAATTTTCCGTTGCTGGTAGTGAACGTTGTGCGACGTTACGACACAATCGCCGATAGGAAATGTTTGTTTATTGCAATTTGGCTTTCTGATTCCTTCTGAGAGAAAATATTCTATAATAATTGCAAATACAAATGTAGTCGGAGTTGCATTATTTAAAAAAAAATAGCTGGCGGTTGACTTCAAATCCATGTCGTACTTGCGTTGCAATAACTATTAAAGTGCTTGAAATATGGCGTCATAAAACATGTGCTATATTGAAATTGTAAAAACATAAATTAATGTGACATTAAAGTACGCTGTGTAAACATAAGTTGTGTGATATCTTATGAAAACATAAACTACAAGTACATTCGTGTTAACACTTAATTATATATCACTAAGTGGCTGTCGTCACGCAGAATGTAATAAGACAAATAAGAAAAGTTGCTGTGTCTTATATTATTGTAATGTTTGCAAAATACATAAAGAATTTCTCGCTCAAAAGATACAAATGAAACGAATTCATACGAACACTCAGATTAAAAATAGTTCGGTTCGTATATTTCTATACGTGTTTGTCCTTGCGGTGAGTCCAAAGTCGACAGTAAAATACCCACTGAGTTGGTAATGAAAATTGTGAGCATTTTAACATAAGTCGTTGAGACGTGTTTTTATCTGCTGAAGAACAATACAAGTATAAGCCATACGGACGAGACTTGCACACATCAGGAATACTACTGCATTTATGCACAGAGCACTTGGCACGCAGTGGCTTTGTTGTAGTGGTTTTCTTACGGTACTTTAAGTTGTGAGTCTGTAGTTATATTTGTAGCTTAAAGTCAAATGGATGCTTATCGGTTTCTGATTTACGAATTAAGTTAGCATTTGCATGGTGCAGTTGTTTTAATATATATGTGTGTTTGTGTGTGTTCTTATTTTTAATCCGTTTTCAAGAGGCTTCAGTACAGGATTATGATAAACGTGTTGTATTTAAAGAAAACATAGAATGATAGTAATGAAAGCGTTATTATTTAATAATAAAGGTATTGGGGCTAAGTATAGAATATTGACTTAAAACAAACACAAGAGGCATGTCATATCACAGTTCTAGAGCTTAGGGAGGATTTGTCTTTTTGTAATAGTGAAATTCCGTGCGACGAATATTTTTCTGCGCTATTATTATGTCAGAAATATTAAAGGTTATATATAAGTTGAACTGTTATTGGAAAGGGAGCGGAAACATGATCAAAAATAGTTCAGGAATGAATATGATACAAACTCTGAAATGACACAGTAGTAATGACCATGAAGAAGTGGAAAAATTCAAAGGTTGCTAACTACTTTGTTGTTACATACTTATATATTTACATTGTCTCTCTGTTATTGGATGTTATGTTAGCGTATCAAGAGTGTGATTGCTCCTCTTAGTTGTTACAGACCCCCAGGCGGTGATTGATGGGTCTCTGGTTCGGTTCCCGGCCAGGGATGGGATCGTACAGTTCCTTATCCGGATTAAAAACTGGTTGTTTTATTGTCATATCATACTCATACTGTAAAATACAGTGTTGAACCATCGCAGTATTACTTCGTCTAGTCGCACCCCAGGTGTTCCCGAAGGTCAAACCAACCTCCTGGCTGGAGAATTGTTATATTACCACGAAACTTACTGTTTAGTACAATTGCGTGTTCCCAGTTCATTTGTTTTCACAAATACTAGAATATTTGATAAGAGCCAACGCTGTTCGAATGTCCACCATCTTCACATAAAAATTCTGTTTGTTCTAGTAATATGAACTTCGTCTTGTGTTAAAAATAAACATCGGTTGTGAACAACATTGTCATTGGTTACTTCAAACGATACACTGATAATGTTACTAAAATTTTAATCAGAAGTTAATCAGAGCAAAAGTATTCGTTAAGAAACCGGCCGTAAAATTTGAACTTATTTAGATGAAATAGTGTTCTAATTTAAGTTGAGTCGCCTACAAAAATGTAATGTAGGTTACGACCTTGACAACTCGATCAACTCCAGACTAAACATGCTTGACACCTCGGCAGGTTGTGGGTATCACGTGAGCTGGCAGCAAGCAGTATGTCTCGAGAGCAACGAGGAGTATCCTGTAATCTCACGATGGATATAATATTGAAGCAACACATATTTAGCCTAATGTTGTGTATTTGTGGGGAGGGGCGTATTACAATTTTGTTATTGCATTTACATAGATTGTCATGTATCTCGCGAATAAGGGCTGCCTTCGACATTCGCTTGTATAAACACTAATATGTAATTACTTTCAGATGGAAATATGTTAAGCCCTTAATTTCAGAGTTAAAATACAAGCTATATAAAATATTGTATAGTGCTGAGCGAGTAGAACAACTACAGAATAATGCGTTCGACATGCTCATGGGCGTAAAATATTTCCACTTAAGTGAGATATGGTGAGACGACATTACGAGTACAGCCGTGTAGTAAGTCCATGTAAG
Source organism: Medauroidea extradentata (assembly GCA_003012365.1). Taxonomy (NCBI): domain Eukaryota; kingdom Metazoa; phylum Arthropoda; class Insecta; order Phasmatodea; family Phasmatidae; genus Medauroidea; species Medauroidea extradentata. The sequence continues at coordinate 31,761 of PNEQ01030192.1, read as the reverse complement.
ATGTCAGTTGTACACGCAGCCACTAAAATGCCGCAATACTCGCAGTCAGCATATGTATACTACACGACTAGAACGACTGAGCTAGGCGCAGTATTGCAACATCACCTAACATTTACAACATAGCCTAATGTTAGCAAACATTTAATTCACGCCTGTAATGGACTTTACTCCGAACATAATGATGTAACGTATATTACCAAATAGTATTTTCTTCTTATTTTTCTACCATATAAAGTGAAGTCCATTCGCTATATTACATCTTGTATTTGTGTAGTTGGTATTACGTAGCGTCGATTGCACAATTCATTGCTCCGAACCAAAATCGTAACATCTCAGTTCTCGATCAGTCTGTGTTCGCATCCGAGTTCTGGTCTATATGCTTTGTAGGTAATCGACTGAATTGCAATAGCGGATATTCACGTCTTGGTTCCGTTTTGATCTATGAACTGTAAGCACGAAACACGTGTTTCTGTTGGTTGCTTCTCTTTATGATGTCAAAGGGAGAAATATCTTTTTAGGAAATTTTTGGAATATGAAATGGCAGTTATGTGTGGCGTGTCGTCAAGCGGGCTTGTTTCTTGCTGTATGTTGTGCTGAAATAACTTCGAACTAAATTTTTAAAGTGACTATTCAATTGTGTATGCCTTTTTCTACCACCGCATCATCATCTTCGCTATTAGCAAGTGCTAACCAAATCTCTCTCTATGTTAATATATATATATATATACACACACATTTTTAGCGGGTTAATTTGTTGTTAATTCCTAATGTCGTAGAACCTCAATGGGAGCCGACGTAAGTTTTGCTATGAAGACGTTGGCAGGCCTTATGATGTTCGTGTGAACAATCCGTCTTAGCAGGTAATCAGGCCAACCTGGACAAGGAAACAGCATAGTCACTCCAACATACCACGACAACAGAACTTCTCGCCCCGGGATCCAGAATAGCAACACACACATCCTTACACGGAGCAATATAGGCACGTGTGACTCTGACAACGCAAACTCTGACCAGCAAAATGCACCAGAAGACCGGGTTTGTAACCGCACATCAGCCCCGGGAAAAGTGATTATGGGGAGTCAGGGGTTAAAAGTATGTTGCACTTTTGTTATACATTGCTATCTTTAATATTTTAAATAATAATAAACATCAGCGCTGGAATAATTATAAAATTTTCAACTACATACTATAAAACATTTGTAACAATTTAAAAATATCTATTTTATTTCCTGGAGTAGTGACATTTTGCGGTATTTAGGTATCAGTAAGGCTGCTATTCACATTCAATAAGTCATAATCTCTGTGGGAATTACAAGAGAAAAGTAGAAACAATTCTTAGAATGGAAGTGAGTGTTTCGGCCATATTTAAATTTATATTATTTGACAAACTTTACAAAAAACACAAATAGAAGCGAAGTCGCGCTGCAGAAAACTAATAATTGTAATAAAAAAATTACGCTTAATTACACAGCGATGAGTTTAGTCGTGGTAACTTACCATTTAATTTTGGAATAAATATACATGTGTTTGATTCAAATGATCATTTGGTACATCAAAACAAATTTAATGCCATGTTCCAGATAATGAAGTTGTATTATAAAGTAACTATTGCTTTCGTGTTACGAAAACTTAAAAAAAATTTTTACACAAAAATTAAGTGGACACTTTAAAGCCTTTAATATATTTAAGCGTAACACTTAAAATACTAAGTATTTTTTTTTAAAGAAACGTAAATTAATACAGTTTTATTCTTTTCCAGTTTTAAACATTGTAATATTGAACAATGTGTGCTAATATTATTCGCTTTACGCTTCTTGATGGTATTTAAGAATCCTTATAACGAATAGTTTCTTACTTGATACTTTATTAAAACTGTGCGGATATTAACAGTGTGAGGTATACTATGTTTCAAGTAACTTCCGTAAAATTTGGCAGCTACTCATGGGCAGTAAATGAACATATTTGTAAAAAAAAAAAAAAGATAATTTACAGTTGGTCTACACATATGAAATACATACCTAAAGTATTACGGTAGAACCAGAAAAATCGACTGTTATAGACCAATTTTCTAGAACACTTGAAAATTGTCCTCATAGGTGTAAAATTGCACTGAAGTTACACGTAAGAGAGTGTGAGGAGGAAGCGACGTGGAGAAGCCAGTGCGGTGGAGAAGTGCGCGAAGAAAGGATGGGTTGTGCCCGTACTCTCCACTTACCCTCTGAGACTGTGAGGGAGGGGTTGTGCGATGTTGGGAGGGGGAGGAGAATGTCAGAGGTCATGGCGTCATATTACTGGCGCCAGGAAGTGTGCACGTACTGTTGGAGAAACCTGTCTTCTCTACCTGCCACACTACACACGTAACACTCGTCCGCTCACACTCTGCACGCTCCTACTTGTCTTCCAGTTACATCCCTCTCTGTATTCTTCCATCTCTTCTCCTCGCATACTACTGCTGCACAGCTGTCTTCACTCATGTTGTGTCCGGTAACCTACTTACATTAACAATGGCATCACTCGGTAAGTACTATAAACTAAACCATTTTTTGGACAGACGCCATTGTAAGCGAATCCACCGCGCTGTAGAAAATCCCTAAACTAAAACAAAAAAACAGCAAAACAAGTCAGTGGTGAACAATTACATGTAATTCCAGAAATAAATGTAGTCTTGTCAGAAAATACGACATTTAAACAATTAATAGAACAATTGCAGCACAACTTGCTTCTGGAATGGTATAAGCTCGCTGAGTGAAGTGAGACAAAACAAATACAGAAACAAAACGGGATGTATGAGATATGGCGACAATAGACGATGGTAATGCTGGCAACACAATGACAAGACGAGACACTAATGTATGAGAACACAGACGACAAAAGATAGAGAAAATGAAATGTAGCAGGGTTCCTACGAAGACAACGTATGCAATGTTTCTGTAACTGAGTTATGTCCACTTCTCCAGACACGGTGAAAGTTTAGCTTCATAAACTTTTCGAAATAAAGTTTTTAATCCTTAAAAAAAAAAAAGCCATTTTTTTTCTTTAATGAGACAGAATTCCTGCGTATGTAACTGCATAATGTTTTAGTTCTCAAAATCTCTTAATTATATCTTTAAACTTTGCAACGTAGTATTTCGTTGTCGCCAAAGTTTCAGTTAGATAAATAGTTTTTTTTTCAGCTGCACAGGATATCAAACGCTTTACTTTGACAACTTATTATAAACATATGTAACCAAAATAATAGTGTTACAAGTAAGGGTAAAGTACGCTGAGGGATGGAGTCTTTGATTAAATAAAATAAATAAAGCAAACCTAATTTTTGTACAACTATCTATTCGAAAAAATGTCTGTGTGTCACTAACGATTAATCATTATTAAATAAAAATTCACTTATATGTTACAAGTTGATAGCGAATAAAACAAATAGCTGCTATATACACAAAGGTTATAAAATCTAAATAATACAATCTCAGACCTCTATACAAGTTCTCTATACATGAAATGTCTCCGACCACTCACAAGTGGTGGACCAGTGGCCTAACTACGAACACGCATATAGTCCTCTTGAAGCCCCGTAACTCCCTCGTCGCACTACTCCATGCCCTAAACAATCTCGCTGAGCACTCTTCAATACTACTCGCAACTATTCACTATCACCGTAACTCACATCAGATGCATTTCGGTAAAACCTCTCCTGTCTCTACCACAGCTTTCTTTTATACTCTTAACCAAAAGTCCAGATCCGCGCGGCAAGTCATTATCTCGGGGCTCCTAGAAGCATGTCGTATCTGGGTTTAGCACCATCCAGCAGGAGAGAGTACACACAGGAATACTCTAGGCCGTGATATCTGCTGTCATTCTAGTTTTTACAAAATTCGAGACAGGCAAACAAGTGGCTACTGCGGTGCCTGAAAGGGTAACATGAGCCGCACAGTGCACGTCTATTTTCATTTTATCCTACCGCTACCATATTAGCTTACATTATTTTCATGATAGTCGCGGCTCGCTACAATAGGTTTCATTCCGTGAAATATCTCCCTTTTAATGCTTTCTTACGGACCACAAGTCCACAAAAATATTAATTAATGAGCTGGAAGGTTCCCCAACATCGTTATGAAAATTTGTGTATGTGTTTTTATTTATTACATATACATACATGTATTTGCGTTTGGGTATGTGTGGGTATATATTGTGTATATGTGTGTACATAGTATATTATAGGTGTGTGTGTGTGTAAAGTTATTTTTAATGAGTTCTGAGCTATTCAACACTATATGCTGACAAATAAGTGTGACGTTAAACGTAGATGCGTGTTTTAACAACGATAGTTTTGTTATTCCATCGAAACATTGGATTATTTCTCGATGCGTTTATTGTTTCCTAGCTGGCATCGCCAGTTCCTTACATCATGTATACGAATTGCTTTCAAGTAACGTTAAACGAAATTAAATCACAATGTCTACTCTTTGCGTGTTAAGTGTGTTCACCACTGAAGTCTTTATTTGTTAGTCATGTATTAAAAATTACTCGTAAATATTTTCAATTGAACAAATAATTTTATAAAAATAAAATTTTAAAAATTTTGGCATAAAGCATTCTTAAGAACAATGGTTCACTACAGTAATGTCTGGCGCCTTGCGACTGTCTGGAGACCTCTGGTTTTGAGATATTTTGAAACGTGGACATTGTAAGTAGTGTTTAGTGATATTATTCTCAGTTTTCATTAATGTTGCCGTGAAGATAGACAAGACTGTAAAACGTTCTCTTCCTCATAATCGTCAATGGACCGAAGTAAGGTTGTCATACGCGCGGTGGTATAGTGTAATAATCGTATGAATCAGCTGAGGCTAATCATTCGAGGGTAGAGAGACATGAGCTGTAGATAACTCAGGTACCACTGTGAGTGATACAAGTCATTCTGGTGCGTTCTGTACCATTTGTCCAACACAAGTGATTAACTGCATGTGAGAGCTTTATATCTATTAATATTAATACTATAATATATAGTTGACTCTAAAGTATAGCTTATAACTGAAGCAGTCAGTGGTGTGTGTGTGAGAGAGATTTTTGCCGGCGCTACACACCGAGGTGTTTAGCGCTGGTGAGGGATGACACGAGGTGAGTATGGAGCAGTGCCAGGATGAAGGGGCGGGGGAAACAGGAGATCCCAGAGAAAACCCACTGACCAGTGGCGTTATCCGGCACGATACCTGGGAATATAACCGGGTCACCTTGGTGGGAGGCTAGTGCTCTAGCTACTGCGCCAACAAGGTTCCTGGTGAGTGGAGAGTCTTCATAAAATATAGAAGCAGCATAATATTACCTAAACAGTTGTGGTGCAAAGTTACCCCGGGATTTTGCACAGTTTAACCTCTATTCGTTATTAAGTTTGTTATATTAGATGATTATAGTCTTTGTCAAAGGAAGTACAGGGTTTTCGTGTCTCATGTAGTTACAATTTCGGTAGTAATTGCCAGTATTATTCTATAACGCCGCAGAGAATAGTTAATCGAACTGTGATTTTTGAATTCTAATGTTGAATACACAAATCAATCACTTCGTTTTGTAAACCAACTGTAGCGTCATACACGGATGACTACGGACTACCGTATTATTTTTAACTAAAAAAAAAAAAAATCTACTTTTGTGTCTGTACCAAAGCCTTTCTACTTGCTGACGTGTTTTGTTATATGTAGATAAGTTTCTGAAGAAATTAAATAACAGGCGAATGCTTATGGAAGATTTTCTAAAAGTTACAGAGCGTGTCGTAATGTTCTTGCTTATCAATGAGTTGTAGAAGGGAATTAGTAACATTAAACTTAAACTGAAGGGAAATGCGATTAGTTAATAATGTGTATGTACAATTAAGCAATTCTTATTTTAAATTTTTTACGTTATTTGTTGTGTGTTACTAATAATTACACTTTTAAGCATCTATAGAATTATTTTGGAAGTACAAAAATATTTAGGTAGGGATTTCAACCTATTCCCAACATACGGCCGGTTAGTCAACAATATTAAGTTAGCCGGGTTATCTACTTCTTTAAATGTAACATGTACCCATTCATGTCGGAAATTAATTTTAAAAACCGTACTTTATTAAAATATATATACCTTCGCATTTCAAACATAGGCCTACTGCTACAAAAATCAGTACAGCATATACACGAATGGTATTACATACAGTTTGGCGATGGAACTAACATATGCTGAGTTCAATGTGATGTTTGTGGAGAGAAGCATAGCGCAGTGTTAACTTGTTAGAAGGAAACAACTTTGCTATTCACTAATTTCACTTCATTGCGACCAGAGGTGTTATTTTCACTGGCGCAACAGTGTGCGATGTTTGAATTGTGCGCCTGCGGCACTGCGTGATGCCTTTCCGCATGCCTCTGCTGTACTGCGTGACGGAATGCTCGACCTACTTTACAGGCGCCAGCTTCCTTCAAATATCACTAATCCTTTGTTCTTGTTTCCACAGTGAATCTACTGTAGTTATGTGCAGTAAGTACTCTTGTTTGCTAACCTTCCAAGGCACGAGCTGTCATATTTAACCGTCTACCATTTATCGTGAAATAACCTACTGCTGTTAGTCAATCATGTTGTTCCTCGTGTCTCTTCTTACGTAAGGTTGTTATCCAGAACTATTGTAACATGGACTATACCGAAAGTAAATTTTACCTCATCTAACATCCTGCTATGTTTTCATCCTTCGTTCACTCTTACCTCTACGACGCCATATGTTTATTATTATAATTGTGGTAAGTGGACGAAACATCTAAACGTCCGTAAAGTTAATTCACGAGTTATTTAACGACTGACGCACTGTTAAACGTACGAGTTTCTTGGTACACTTTCCTGCATTTAGAGATGCACGATACTCTGAAAATACCACAAATTTAGTTCAATAATTACTACCACTCTAAAAATAAGTCGTAAATATCACAAACAAATCTAATATTTGATTTCCTCAGAGTATTTTTGGACATCAAGACGTCAATGTTGTAGTTACTGCAAATGGTTTTTCCGTATATCGATATTCTGTTCCAGTTCGTCCGAACCAAAATTCATTCATCTATTTAGTTTCGTCCTCTCGTCGGTAATGTTCACATGGTCCATAGACTGCGGATTAGGTTATTTGACGTTGGGCATGAACAGCGTAAATGTGTTGCATGGTTTTCGAAAAGTAGATCCACATAACAAGGGGTTAATGTCTTCATTTTTTCATTTTTAAACAAACTGCCGTGTGTTTATCAGGCACGAATACAAATTTCACATTACATAATTCATCAAACAAAACGAATATGTGATGCAAATCGACAGATTCTGTTTGTCAATTGTGGTTACTTCAAAACGAAGTATAATATAACCCAAGAGGACTTCACAGTAAGTTTAATCGTTTGTTTTGTTGACGACTTTTTTCCTGCATAGAGTACAAAATTTTCGTCACGCCAGTGTCAGAATATTTTAATACGATCGTTAGACATGGCTTCAAATTTACAAGTTAATTTTGAAGTATACGGTAACTGCACGTGAAGTCAATATTTCCTTCAAGTTTTTTATGTAATTTTTGATTTTGTATGTTGATAACATGTACGAAATTTTCACACAGTATTGTTTTCATAGATAGCGTTTTGTTGTTTCCTATGACACCAACTGTACACAGTTTTGTCTGTTGTAAACAGTACGTCGGCGCGCTGAGCCAATTAGAAGCTAGCGATGTGCATTGATATGATGATATTTGTTTACTTCAGAACTCGGGTTACAGTGAAGGGAGAATAGTTTCGTTAACATCTCAACTTTTTGGCAGTACGAAGATAGGCGGTACATTCTCTACCTTGATGAATTGGGTATAGTTACACTGTCGCAACTATTTGCTAACAGGTAACGGTTGAGAATAAATTAGTTAATCTTACGTAACCATATACACAGCAGATAACTGAAACATACAGCTGCGCAACACCTAGTTCAGTAAATGTACGATTTTGTTACATTTCCTGTTGATGTACATAATAAAAATCAGAATTATTTATTGCCTATGTTATAAATCCAAGTTTTTCACGTTAAACATGTGTTAAATTAAGGACAGATGTCTGGTTTGACTAAAGTAGAATTTTAATTGTTTCAACAATAAAGAGCTTTATTTATTTCGTAGAAAGTATTAGGCTTTTACATAAACTACTCTGCCGAAGCTCGGTGTGTTTGCACAGCGACGTAATCAAGGATTGCTCGGTAACAAGGTTTTGAATGAACGTAGGTAAGCTATTCAACATTTTAATACGGCAAAATTCTAAGTAAGCGTACATGAATTATTCATTTGTTTCATATTTTATTAAATGCGGTGATGGCAGTTAGGAAGTTCCGCTTTTATTTTTAACATTTTTACAGCGTACATAAAGTTTCTATTCGTTCTTCAATTCATTAATTTCGCACCTCTAGTGTTCCGGCAGATAAGAGCAACTAACCTTGCTCTTGACCAGGTAACTACGAGTTGTTTGATAATTCACTCTCGTAATTAACAACGTTACTCGTTTTGCTTATTGCCTCCATCTTGCTGACATTTTTTCCTGCCCAGGCTAACATAGTAGTTTATTTGCTCGTTGTATTTCATTGACAAAAAAAATATTTTTCTGGAAGTTTTAGATTCGTTAGAACACCACAAGGTCTTGGTTGAAGAACACGCGGGGGGGGGAGGGTAGGAGTCGGCCATGCCTATTTAAAGAAATATCGCTGCGTTCGTCTGGAATGATCTCGGAAAATCCTGGCAAATCGAAATAAGTATGGCCGGTTCCGGGGATCGAACCCAGGTCTTCCCGAATACGAGGCGAGTGTTTACCGCTGTTCCTCCACACTCAATTTGGTTTCTCATTCCATAATAACTTCTTAATAGCGTAGAAACAGTGCAATTCCTGCTTAAAACCAAATCTGTCTGCTGTCATTATTAGCATGATAACGTTTATACAGAATTTGTCCAGTCATTGCAGTATTATTTATGTGACATAGGGTGCACCGAAATTCGCATTTTTACTGACTGACACACTAGACTCAGGGTGTTGATCGAAACAGCCAGCATATGAACGCTTGCTCACTCGCTCGGTACTGACGTGATACAGTGTTATATGACCAAGTGTAAGTGCGTGCATAGAGAAAGTGATACAGCCAACCATATATATGTATATATTCCTGGTAGATTTGTTTTCCTTAGCAATATGGTTTCGTTCAGTTAGATATACATTTTGTTAGGAATACAAAAACCAATACTTAACGCGTTTACATACATCATTTCAGGCAACAAACATTGATTTACTATATATATATATATATATATATATATATATATATATATATATATATATATATATATATATATATAATATGTATGTATTTGTGTGTGTGCGTGTGTATACTGAAAGAAAGTAGATATCGCAAAATTGTTACATACATAGATATGTTGAAAATTATTCGTACTATATGACCTAATAGTTTCAAATCATAAGTTCCTATATTAGCTAATTATCGACCTAATTGCACATTGTAAAAACGCTGCTTACATAATAAGACAATTTTTGAGGTAGTTTATGTTACGCTAAATTTTTTTTCTGTAGAAAATTTTAACTTGCGTGTATACATATAAATAAATATGCACGAGTATGTATGTATAAATACTTATATATTTGTGGTGATACAAAACAATATATTATTTATTTTGAAATCTTTTTGAGGACTATTCTATTCCCTTCGTTATAGAGAAAAATTTGTTTTATACATAAATCTCGTCTTCAAAAATTACAGCTATCCTTGCCATGAAGGTCGTTACTGATATACTTTGATGAGATGCACAATTTTCCTTACCATAGCTGTAGATTTTAAGCATTTATTTTCTGTGCGGAAAAGTTACTTGTAGTTGTTCGATCAAATCCCAGACAATTAATACAGTCACGTGACTAAACACACTCAACGTGAATATAAATCTCCGAGAAGGTAATGGCTGAGCTGATATAAATGAGTAATTTATCAACCCTTTGACTAAGATATTAATTTACGTTTCAGGTATTGCAACTTTTCCCATTTTGGCCACGACGGGTATTCAGAACTTCAATTTTAAATCACGAAAGTCTTTTATAGTCGAAGGAATACGTATTTGAAAATAGTAATGCAACGGCTCGGCAAAAAACAGCCGTTAAGAATTTCTCCTGGAGGAACTGTATTTTACAGTACCAGATTAATACCATTTACAGTACAGGAACATATTTTCCTATTTTGAAACAAGACGTATTAAGACGAGCATATTCGGGAGAGTATCTCAAGATCCCTTACAAGCACTTGAAAAGTACCATGGCTCTTGTGATGAAACGTGTAGTGTGTGACCAGACATTGTAGGAGACACATGTCAGTAACATGAGAGTGTATGGTGTTTGTTACAGTAGCAAAGCAAGGCTCGGGCTGGCACGTGGGTTCTGCTGAGATTGTGGGCTCGTACAAGGCGTTCTCTAGAGAGAAGCTGGTGGCTGGCCTGGGTGCTTATGTCGGCCTAGAGCACATCAACGTCACTCTCACAGGTCAGTGCACTCTCAGCATGTACACTTGTGTTCTGCCAACCTAGTAACCGCCATTACCAAACTTATAAGCACGTAGTTGACAATGTTCACAGAAAATGTTGATAGTGTTGGTAATTATTTATATTTGTACGAGATACGGTTTGTTTTGTAGACGAAAAATGCGAAAATTTTTTACTTTATTAAAATATTTCAGCTTTCATAGGTTTTGTAAAACGTCATGTCTAAGTCCAAATTTGCATGAAAAAAGGATTTTATACGAGAAAGAGAAGGCAACTGACTCACTAAAATTAAATAATTCACTTTGTTGAATAGTGTTACGAACTACGTCAAGGTATGTATGAAACCTGCATTTCATAATTTTGTATTTCCAGTAAAATTTAAAAGATTGGCAATATTAATTTTAAATGTGTTATATTTTTAAAATAAAAAAGGAAAAATTACTGCGAATTTATACATATTTGACGTAGCCCTCGGTACTGTTCTTCAACATTAATTTTTAATTTCGGTAAATGAGATGGTTTTAATTTATCGTATAAAACCGTTTAGTTCAAAATGGACTGTGACATGCCATTAAACATCAACTATGGAAGCAAATAAATTATCATTATGGTAAAAATAGTCACGATGTATGTCTAAAAATAAAACCAATTATTGTATGGATACAGAAATTATTAAAACAGCTAAAATTTTCTGTTAACTCCCTCTAATTTTACTCCGATAAATTTTAAACTTAATCAATAAAAAATATTCTGATTCACACTTGTTTACAAAATATTGCTGTAGAAAGTTTAGGAAGGTGTTTTCAGGACATTTGTTTGTGTGTGTGTGTGCGTGTGTATATATATAATTATATATGTATGTGTGTGTTTGTTTTTGTGTGTGTAGAATGTTGATTGGTAATTGCATTTTAGAAATGAATAATATAGACCACGTTCATAGTTTCTCAACAAGGCAGTATTCAATTAGAAATATTTGACACAATATTTCTCTACAAAATAGTTCTTAGTACTTATTTCTCTTTTCAACTGTATAGTTACAAGCTTAATACGCGGAGGCATTAAGCCGTTTGCCTACTTGGGACTGCAACCTACACCGGAAAGCTGCGAACTTAAGCAGGAATATGTTGTAACTATGTATCAACATTAGCGATGTTCTGCATTATAACACTGAAGTGAAAGAATTGTTGTAGGAACCATAGTTCTGTTGAAATAAGGGCAGCCATCTTGTTTTGTTGTTGGTTCTATCTCGAGTGTTCTTAAAACATTCTGGTCTGTAAAAGGTGCATAGGACATAACTTTTTACAGAACTTCTACAGAGCAGATTGTTGTAGAAACGATTGATATAGTATCGACATCCAAACTAGGCTCTAGTCTATATTTTAACAGATGTATTGTACCTACACAATACACTTTCTTCAGTGAAAGTTTTCTGGTACCACGAACTGGAGAAACTTTATCTCATGATGAAGTAACCATGTCCCACGTCCCACTAAAAATATTACTTTTGGGCCCATTTGGTGAATATAATGATGGTCAGAGCCGAGTACTTAAAAATACATGTAATACATTCGAATAACATTGAAAATGGTCTACACCAAAGAAAATAAAAATTAAATTTCGAGTGGAAAAAAGATGCTCCCATGGGGCAAAGTTGGCCCAGTGCACGATATTTGCAAATAACGGTTGTTTTCCGATACTGTGCAGTACCAATGCAACAGTGCTGGGCTGGGGAGTGTAGGTACCTAGCACATTGCTACTGGCACGCGCCATGGAACCTAGAAAATATTGGGAGGGGGGAGAAGGGGCATGGGTGGTCACGCATCGTGGCGTACACATTGTACCTAGCCTACACTTTCCTCATCTCAGCTCTGCCGCGACCTCTAAACTCTCTCTCTCTACTTCTATAACTGCACTTTTAAACTCGTGCTTGTATTATTTTCCTCTCATTCAATATATTTCTACCAGTTTTTAAGAGCGTTGAGGTTGGGAAAAATCGTAATTATGTATACCTATGATATGGTCTTAGTCGTGTGGACGTTACTATGGAGCGAATTTTCCTCCTTAAAAATATAATAGATCTGTCAGTTTGTCCAAAGTTCTTCCATCAATCAATGTCCTTCGTTCCTACTCTTTGCGAGAACCAACAAACATTGTGAAATGAAATATTTCTCATTGAAACTGCATGTGTCTGGCTACTGCTTAGAGCTGTTCAAGTGGGAAATAACAGTAATTGTATAATTGTACGAAACAAATAGTGTTAGTTTTTAGACGTTACTTGATAGTACATTTTCCTCTTGCAAAATAAATTAGTGTAACTAGTTTTCCCTTAACGGCATTTTAAACTTAAAATGTGCATATAATTACTTCATATAAAACTTGAAATTCAATAAACATAATGAAATGAAGTAATTCACATAGTAACTGCATACTTCGGGCTACTGTCTGAAATATTTAAAAGCCCATTTAAAAAAATTTGTATTTGAAAAAAAAAATTCTAAAATCTGCAACTTTTTTGGTTTCATTTAGCAACATTTTGTAAATACAAAAATTATTTAATGTGTTTTCATGTGCTTCAAGACGTGGACCGTGACATGCAGTTTTGGTGGGATTTTTACCATTTCTTTCTGTTTACTGGTCTTCAAATTTGTATAAAGTAACAACATGAACATTTTGACTTTGAAATGCAATTGCTAAAATTTGTCTGAGCTATTTTTTGTAAGAGGTAAATGTACATACTAGTGACGTCTACTAAACGAACAATATATGATACAAATATAAAATTACTATTTTTCCCTACTTGAATACCCTTAACGGGTCGCCTGGGTATTGTGCTCGTCCCGGTCCTATATGTGGGTGATAAGAGCGTTGCTGGCATGAACGTAGCGACTCGCCCATTTTCTAGACACAAGTCACTGAACTGACTTGCGGTCTACACACAGGCGTGTCTGTAAAGTATTCGCTAGTTGCACCAATGTTGGCTTAATATTGCGGTACATGTTAGCAGTGCATGTGTGTACTTCAAGTTTCTGCACTGAGATATTTTTAATTTATGCTTTAAATTTATCACAGATATATCGATTTTTGGACGGAAGAAAATATTCTGCAAGATAATTGGACCAACTGAAGTTGGTGCACCTGCGTTTACGGTTCTTTGAAGTGCTTTCTAAGGAAAATTCCACGTACATGGAACAATTTTCAAATAAATAGTTATCTGCCGAAGCTGTGGTAGTTGTAACCGTCAGCCGCAGAATTACAGGGCCTATATATGGACTGTTATTGCTGGCATGACTGGGTTAACAAGTGGTTATTTTACCTTGAACCACTTGTAACTGTCGACTTACGCTAAAGTTTAAGTAGTAGACGAACGATGTCACTCTTGGTCAAATATAAGGATATCGACTTTGATTGTGGCGAGAGGCGAGTGACCTGAACAATACCTTACATTGGCCGTCGTCATTCTAGAAGTATATGTCGTGTCAGAGAAGAAAGTCAGTTCTCACTGATTAAAAGACTGACGTTACCCTGAGTAAGGATGTGAAATCATATTTCTGTTATTTGTCTGTTTGTACCTACACAGCATCAGTGAACTGGTGTTCAAATGACGCAATTGTTGCCTGATTGCTGACACACAAAATTACATTACGGCTCACACGTTTGGTCCACTCGTGGTAAATATACTATGTTGATAGAACGTCGACTTATACGAGTAATTTTTGACAGTACACTGTAAAAATTATTTGCAAATTTACCACACTAGTTAAAAGGAGTGCAAGGAAAGTCGGCAGGGTAAAATTGTTTCCCAACCATTAATGGTAGCGTTGCTGTATATTTCTAGAATAAAAGTCGTATGTCTACTGATGTTACCAGGCTTAAATACTAACGATGGTAAGCATTTGCTCTATTTATGTCTACAAACACTTCTAATACTATGTAGGAAGTTGACTTATAGTGTAGGTATACCACACACATTATATGCAGATGGCAAGTCAGCTGTAATGAAGCACGTAATTGGTACAATTGTTGGCTGGTGATGACAGTGATGTTTCACAGTGTTCTTCACTGAGATAGCATTAGTACTCAGTTTGTCTAGTTGGAGGTACCACTTCAGACCCAGTTGTGGTGCTGGGTGCATTTCAACTTATAGCCTACGAATTTACATCTTGAACATTTTTAAATCCCATCAGTAGGACAGTTGTTCTTCGCTTCTTGGGTAGTGTAGATAAACATTCGCCTCCTATAGGTGATTGTATGTCGTCATAGAGAACGCGACTGATGCCACGTGACTGTAGGCCTTCGCTCAGAGCAAAACGTGTCTTCTAAGTGATCTTGACGGTGTGCTATTTTAAGGTTTGAAAGGAACAGCGTGGATTGTACATGTGGCTTGCCCAAGATGGGCGTTAGTTGAATGTTTCACTCAGAAGACTTGAATTGTTATCGTGAGGACTGTAATAAGCGGGGCTTGGACCACAAGGTAGTAATCACAGCGTGTGGCCTTGCGATGACCGGCCCGATATGTAAACAAAGGATGTGATTTGTCGCTGGTCCGGGAAACTTTGACAGTCGCCTTGCGGCACTCGTGTAGTCGATATAGGAGCGTGGGAGGCTTGTGTGATTGCCGCGGGCTAGACCAGTCGCTCAGCTGATATGAACTATCCTCACTATACTCTCTGCAGACCAACATTTATAAAAACCTACATTGTGTGCTGTTAACTGCATAAACACCTAAGTCAATGCCAGTGTGCATCATCCCATTTAAGTGTGAGAGTCCTTAATTCAAGGCTGACTTGCCTATCCTGACTCTGTCATTCACATCGTGTCTTGTTGTCTCTATGTGCAAGGTGGTCCAGTGTCTTGCGGATATCATTTGTAATTATAAGACAGGAGTCGAAATCTGGTCATCAGAAAGATTGTCCAACGTGTTACCGTTGCGCTACCTATTTCAGTTATGAAAGCTCAGCGTTGTCTGCCTGTCTCTAAAGACATTTACTTTACTTTTACATTCACTAGCGTTATTTGCCGACCTGTTTCTGTAATAGGTATCACTCAGGTTTTCCTTATATGTATCCGTCCTGACTGTACATTAAGTACAGTGAGATGTGTGTGGTGTTGCAGCACTGCCAGGCGGAGATAACCGCAGTATGGAGGACATCAGGTTCAACGAGAGGTTCTGGTGGCAAGGTCCACGTGACATGGGTCGCTGCTACAAGGAGTCTCTGGCACGTGGCCTGCCCTTCCCTATACTCACAGTGGCTGAGTACTTCAGTCTGGCGCAGGAGGGCTTCTCCTGGGGTGGTCAGTACCGTGCAGCTGGGTACTATGCCTCCATCATACTCTGGTAAGTCAACCAACTAGAGAGCGCCTTTCTGAGATCCGCTAGCTCTCTCGTAGGTTAACACTTTGAAGGCTACTCATAAATTTTACTCGTGTCTCGCTCTTATGAAAAAGCTCTGCCCATGAATGAATAACTAGCATGATACAGCTCCTGTGTCTACACTCTAAGATATAATTTACATATGTGTATTTTGGAGAGCTAAGGAAGTAGGTACGGTAGAATAGTTTCCCATACATCCACGGTAGCACTCCTAATATTTTAGATAAAACAGCCAAATGTATACTTAAGTTATCAGACTTGAACTGTAACAAGTGTAAAAGTTTGCATATGTACCAGGCGGAAGTATGGTAACCTTCCCATACTTAAGAGTTACGTCAATTTCGCAGATACATTCCAGGTCAGGTTGAACGCCAAAATGTGTACTTGTGTGTGATTAGCTGGCGGCTGTCACGAAACACATTGGACTACTGCAAGCCAGTAGTAAATAAGGAAATAATTCCTATAGATATCGCGTGCTACTCGCTTGTAAGGTTGTAAGCCAATGAATAATCGACTGTGTCCAGTGCGTGCACAGGACTGAGAAATCTATGCTACTGCCAGATGAATTCGCGAAATTGACGTACCTCTACCCATACTGCCTTTAGGTTTAGAAAAAATTTTTTACAGTGTAGCTTTCATGCAAGCACTGAACATTCGCGTCAACAATCGTTTGCGAAATTAATACAAATTGTAATTGTTCTAATCGTTATTGTTCTTGATGGTGAAAGGAGCTGCCGTTTGGGTTAACAATTAGCGTTGCCCGTGGTATGACCGGTATTAAGTGATTTTTACCCCAACATCATAAAAACTGTGAGGACACAAGGAGGCAAGGCAAGGTAAGTGATCTTTCCGTCTCGTCAACAGCTAGGTCATTAGAGGCGCCACACGACTTGGTACAATGACAGGAGATAGCCATGGTCATCGTAAAGGAACAATCCCAGAGTTCACCTGGAATGATTACGGGAAACCATCGATAACCAAAATCAGGATGGCCGGAGCCGGGGATCGAACGCGGGTCCTCCTGAATACAAGTTCAAAGTGTTACCTTAGCGCCGCCTGGCTCGGTCCTGAACACAAGAAGAAATAAAACATATAAGAAGAGTCTGTCAAGAATTGTTGTTTCTTTGTTATCCAAAAACTCTTACTTGAAATACAATTTGGAACGCATGGCAGCACAAACTTTCAGAACCACTCTTTACCTTAAACATACTGGTAACTATTACAATTTACACAAAACAAACAAAGACAATGAATTTCACGTGTAACAATTGCAACAGTAATCAATCCTACCGAGCTTGATAACAAAAAATACGATTCATTGCCTTTATAAAGATGAACTACTGTCTCATCAGATGTTACATATTTCTCTATATTACTTTATAAATATGTACAAGCATACTAAAAGGCCTAGGATTTTTTACATAATCGTGACTTTCCTAAAAAGCGGCCAAAGTGCCACAATTGCTTAAAAAATACTCACGAATAAATACACCGGGCCCTTAAAATACAAGCAGTAGTGACACTCTGGCCTCAAGGCTCACCAAATCACGAAAAAAATGTATTACTAATATTTCCAATCGATACTCGCTGATTTACTGCTAGGTGCAACGAGTCACATAGTTAACACAAACTTGAAAAATCGGCAGAACACATCTGCATGTACGAAACTTAACCCCGCAAGCATTTTACCAAACTGTGAAATCCAATTGCCACTTCGTTAAACGAGGCAATTCGTGGCTGTAAGACGGGAATTTCCAAAGATTCATAGGTTGTACAGACACCAGTGTCCTGATAAAGATAACAAGGAAACCAGACAAGAATTTAAAGCAGCAAAACAACAAACTAACTAATCTAAGAAAAAAATCACAATATTTGTGCGTAGGACTCTGCTAAAAGGTTAAACAGATACATACAAACATCAAAATAAGATTCTATACGCTCAAACATTCATAAATCGTTAAACCGAAACATTTAATGATTACTGACTTGGCCCGCACTTGCATATGCGCTTTGTTAACAGTTCTTCAGAATACAATTACTTCTGGCTTGACAGTTTAACTTACAAACTGAGAAAATAAAGCATTCACTAGTCTTGAATGTCCAATATACGGTACACAACTACAGTTTCAATGTCGTGCGAAATAATTTTAAGTTGAGTCCCGTAATTGAAGTCGACAGACAGTATACATTAAGGAAACAAAAATAGTAGTCCTGAAAAACAGCTTCGGTAAATAATTTGAGAAAATGTTTAGTTTGGGTGATGTATTTGTGTAGGCCTGTAACTATTTATGATGCCAAATTCTTTATATTTTTTAAATCGTGCGCAAGATAATTTGTGTCAAGAATATGTCAATACAACAAAGTGTTTGGTCCCACATGTTACATTTTCTAATTGTTCTAATGTTATCTGAGGCTACCTACTAATATTTTTTTGCCATTTTTTAGTGTTCTCTAATTTTTCATACCATTTAACTGGTTTTTACTAACAGAGGGCTAGTTATATGTAAGAAGTACTGACACTGCCACGTTCAGTTGACACGTCTAGTGACGTGTGACTAGAGAAGAAAGGAGACATTAAGTAAAAGTGCTGCAGCTCTGGTCAATCATGAAAGCAATATTGTTACAGTTTTTTTTTTTAGTTTACCTGCTATTATAATGATGCGCATTGGCATACGGCAATTTGTGTGTCAGTATTAGTCACGTGTCCGAAATAGGCCTAAGTTTTTTTTTTTGCTTGCAAAACCACCAACAAGCATTATCAAACCACCTGCACGAGTGTTTAGAATCAATATCAGTTATTTCTCTCGCAACCCAGTACTCCAACAAAAAAAATTTCCCTTCCCTTATTTGTTTCAGCCTAACTTCGTCTACATAAAAGTCTTACATTTGAAAATTTAACTCTACTTGCATTTTTACACCCTTGCTAATAATGTTAAAGAAAAATAACCAGTTTTTTTCTCTCCGTGCAGATATATGTAGGTATAATAAATAATTTAAATGATAAAAATTATAATCACAGACAAGTACTTCTTCTTATAGTAAGCTGTCCGCCCGCGATGTGAACAGCGAATTTTACTCAAATTTATCAGTCACTAAGGGAATTGTAAGAGTATATTGAATATAGTTGGTTCACTAGTTTTAACAGTGTGTGTACGAAATGTACTATGAGGCAATGAATGGCAAGGAATACACAAAGCCTCATTCAACTCAATTGACTTTCATAACTGAAGTTTGCTATGGATGCGTGCGTGTTTTTATAAGGCGGGTGTGGAAGTGATTGCTGTATCTGGCTGTAGACAGACTAGGTCGCTGTATAATAGTCGTGTGTCCTCTACGAGACTAGCATGGGGAGAAAGTGCAGGGATGTGACTGCAGTTAGGGGAGAAAGTTGTGTGTGTGTCGAGCCATGGACATCACCTTCCTTGCTGAGATGTTACCTCTCCTACCTTCCTGGGCGCCCGCCTGTTCCTTGCACTGAGCACCAAGCTGTGTGTCTAATGTGAATATTGGTTACATTTGTGTATACGTAATACATGTACATATTACACATTGACTTAACTATAGGTGAAAATAGTAGAAACAAAAAAAATTGTTTTGGCACCATTGTGAAATAGGGGGACAGTAAAATAATTCTAGAATTGTGTAGCTTATTGACGTAGTGTTACCTTTAAATATTTTTTGTTAAAAAAGTTAAAAGTTATAATATTAAATAATTACTTTAAATTATACTTACCAAACATACATTAAGCAAATAACAGTTCGTTTTGACACTGTTCTGTCTTAACCATAAGCAGTAGCACAATATTTAGTAAATAAAAATAATCTGCTTGCGTTAAATATCTTTCCTCTTATTTTTACTATCCTTAACTAACCTCATCATCCCCACTGGCCAATATAACTAACGGTCGGTCAAATATTTCAAGGAAATTAGGCAATAACAGTTAGATAATCATACTCGTTGCGACTCAAATTGAACACATATAAAATGCTTCAGGCTGACTTATTGTAGGCAGACCTGCACGACCTACTATTCATTCAGTGATGGAAAATGCCATTATTGCAGAGTGGCGACTTATTTTCTGACATAAGTTCCTGGTCATCTCAAGGAGTCGATGTGACGCAGATGTCGGTAGTACTGGCCCGTTCAGAGAGACAACGGAGAATATTGTAGAGGACAGTTTCTGTAGTGTGCGTGTCTGTTTTATACTGTCCTTCATATTACATGTTCCTTACACTGTCAATAACGACCATGTACTATTGTATCCGACAGCTATGTCTACTATACCGAAACACAAAATAAAATTCTAAAACGGATTTTCATATCTCACCGGATTTCCTTATTCCCATTAAGTACACTAATTAATGTTAACCTATTCCCAAATTATTTTAATGAATGTTGTTTGCTGACGAAGCACTAAAGTGACGATATTAGTTAATTTGCTGAAAATAACCGCATTAAACTTGTGCGTGTGATATAATGAGACTAGAGATGGTGGTTTTTCGCGGGAAAACTTATGTTTGCTTGATTTCAACACACGATCAACGTACGAGAAGATTATTGGGTTTAGTTTGTACTTGAAGCTATTACCTTATTGGCTCAGTCAAGTAGGGTAACGGCTCTAAGTACAGGGTAATGCCAGTGAGCTTCTCATAAGGTGAACGTACGTTGAAACCCAGCAAACAGCCATGCTTACCGAGATAAACTGTCATCTCTAACCATCATGCCTAAATATGACTCAATTGCATGGGAATTTCTGGATTTTTCTGGCAACACTGTTGAGTTTTGAGGCATGTAACAGTAGCGCGGATATGTTGCAGGGTTGCCACATGGTGATAGAGTCACGTGACACTGCCATAAAGTGCTGAGCACAGTCACTCACGCGCTTCTACAGGAGTACATGCTGAAGTACAGTCAGTGCGTGTGGCTTGTCTTGTTTAGTGTTTCATCACTGTGTCACCTAGCACAGAGGTTCTGGTATGTCTAATTCAACTGGTTTTGCTTAATACTGAGAGCTCAACTGCATAATTGGCAAGGGCTGCTAGTTTTCGCGAATGGGTATTGAACAATTTGTTTCAATGACTTGCGCGCATAGGTACTTTCACAGCTATGCTTCGTGGTTATTGGCAACTTATCTTTGTATAGAGGCGTCACATATTTGATTGTGCCATTTAGAACACGTTTACTGCGTCACCACACATCTGTGAAAAATGAGGGGAATCACAATATACCGAGAGTTAAAACTACCAAAACATTGACCACGAAGCTGAGCGGCAGATGTGCACGTAAGGCATTCCTTCTCGCGATAATTATCGCTCCGTCATAATTGGCTTCCACGTAAATGCTGTGAGGTGAAGACCTTGTACAGTAGGTAGTTTGACGGTGTACATGTGTAGTAGGTGTGGGCGGACACAGTGGATGGCTGGACACTGGAGCCCTGGAGTAGCCGCGTGTCTGCGACATGGGTGACTTCACATCGAGCTCATGCTGGGGCATGTTTCCGCCAGAGCGTGTCGCCTCGTGACCTGCTCGTTGCACAACAACACTGGTCACCACTCTGCTCTGAGCCCTCCTTCCCTTCACTAGTCTCTCAGCTCACATTGGTCTGTCTGGAGGTGTGACTTCACCTCCATGCATGCACCACTAGTCCTGGGTCCTGAGTCCTGGATACTTTTACACGCATCATGTCCAACAACATCATACTTGTTCAGTGCATGCAGGTAATATGAAACAATCACATATACAGAATGTAACTTGAGGCGCGGAATAGCTTGTGGGTACAGGTGTGTGTGTATATATATATATATATATATATATATATATATATATATATATATATATATATATATATATATATATATATATAATGAGTATAAGAACCACGCCTGTATTTTCTATAGTTTGGCCGTAATGCCACCATGAAAGTTGTGTTAATGAACATATCAAGTGACGATAATTCAGCACCCTATTCAAACGGAACGCTGACTTTCCGGATTCAATTCAGATTACTGGCGAAACGTTTGCAGGAAATAAATTGTGATCACCAACCCATACCATGCAATGGAAACATGGGGTCGCCTATGTTATTATGCAGGTATTTCTGTACATAATAATAATAATAATAATAATAATAATAATAATAATAATAATAATAGTTGCAATAACAACGTAACAGGAACTCGAGGATTTAAGGTAGTGTCAGTTCTCGCGTGTTGAATATCCTGTTCATAAATCATAATATTTTAACTGAGGTTACAATAAAACTATTTATATAGCTCTTTAACATTTTACAAATACATTCGGTAATAGTAGCTAATTTTTACATACTCATTGTGTGATGATTATGGCGAGAACGTATTCGTAATTCAAATATGTCCTATTACTAATTGCGTCATCAAAGTTGGTCAAATGATTTTGGTAAGAGTTTTCAGCAAGGTAATTAATGTGTTCTAATAGAGCGCAATAGTGATGCACTTAAAATTCGTTTTTCTAAAATACCTGACAATAAACTAGCAGTAACTGCATATTTCGAGCTGACCAATGTCGATATATGTCCATATATACACACACATATACACATACGTACATATACAGGCTGGCCCGAAAATACCTTCCGATATTTACACAGGTTGTAGTAAGCAACAAAAGAAGAGTGCATTGTTCACCCAAACTCAATATTAAGGGCGGTATGACCAGTTAAATACTAACGTTTAAAACCATATTTTCCCAAATTATGGGAAACTGTGCCACATACAAAAACAATATTGTCAGCATTGCTTAATGCTATTGGGATTGTCAAACCAACAGCATATGATACTAGAAATCTTCCACCCCTAGGAAAGTAGCAGTGGTGGCTACCGCCTAATTGCATACAACATTTTTACCGACAGGTTTTTCCATACATTTAAAGGTGGGTTGTTGAGTAAGTTACCTGTGTAACAAAAAATGTGCTCCTGTTGCAACTGTCTAGGAGCCATCGTTTTCGTTCAAATCACAAATGAAGCAGCAGCGGTAGTCCCAGAAGAAACTATTAACAAGTGTCATGTCGATGTTCGACACTGTAGTGCACACATGTAATTTCACATGCACGAAGGATTGCGTATGATAGTAGGCAAATAACCACCGGGTTATGGTGTAGTACATGTAGTGTCCATGAACACAATGTTACTGAACTACCCTTTACAACAGGTGCTCGATGTGACCGCCATCCATAGCAATGTAGCCCTCTACCCTACGCTGCATGGACTCACACATTCATTGGAACACCCCTGGTTGTTGCCGGAATGCTTCACAGACATGGAACACGCGTACCCTTAGTGTATCCACATCGTATATGGGGGCTGCATACACCATGGATAAAGACACTGTAAAATCGCAGAAATAGTTGACTGTCTGCTAGGCTCCAACGTGATGTATGTAACATTGAATATTTTGTACCAATATTGGCTATGGTTTATTTGTAGCATGTTTTCTCTCTACAACAGACCCGATTAGAACTGCACAGCTTGGACACACAGCATGTGTGATTTGTACCAAAACTGTTCACACGTGTCACGGTTAATATAATACAGTTTATTCGAGATTGTCTTAAATATTTACGCGATTTTCCAGTGTCTCTAACCATGGACTTTACATGTCCCCACAGCCAAAAGTCTAAAGGGTTAAGATCAGGGGAACAGGCAGGCCAATGTATTGGCCCTGTCCGATCATGAGAAGCCCGTGTTAGCTGTAGCAATACCTGTAGCTGAAATTGGCTGGTGCCTTGTCATGCATGAATCACATGTGCAGGCGTTCTTGTAGTGTGACATACTCCAGCAACAAAGGTAATTGGCTCCGAAGAACGTTACAATACCTAGCACCATTCAATGTGTTGTGTAGAACGTATGGACCTACGAGTCTGCCTCCGTAAATGCCTGCCCAAACGTTGATACTAAACCTGTGCTGGTGTCTTCTCTCGTCAGTTCCGTGCAGGTTTGCATCGGTCCATACGTGAGTATTATGGAAACTGACGATACCGTCTCTCGTGAAACCCGCCTCATCTGTGAACAACACCTTCACAGTGTAATGGAGATCATGTGCGCACATTTGCAGTGGCGACTTGTGGGTTGTTACCAGGCGGGGCTGCAGATAGTCAGAACCGCACACTCTTGATGAACGCGCCGTAGACCAAAGACCATGGAAGATTAGCCGACTACTAGATCTTTAGTGACCACTCAATAGTAAGGGGCACCTGCACATCAGCGTGTCAGTGGCTGTAGAGTCAACCAGCAAACAACCCTGTACAGCTCTTGGCAACTGCAGCCCTACCTGGCAACAAGCCACGAACCGCCACTGCACATTTGGAGAAACGTCTGGCAGAATGGCAGGCTGGCTGCCCGATCGTGTGGCAGCAGAGCCTGGACACGTTGTGCATGGAAGGGATACAGTAACAGCTCATGGAGGACCTTCCACACTACGGATTTTGCAACACTTTCAGCTGCAGCTATCCGTCAGACACTTGTTCCGTGGTTCGCCTCCACATGTTCTAATACCCGTTCTTCCATATCCGGTGTGTGAGTTGTTTATGTGCCTGCCCGTAGCAGTAGACCATGTCCGCCTTCTCCTGTGTCGAATAGTAGACCTCTATTATGTGCTGCAACCTGAAGACAAGGATACGAACACATTACAGTACAGCGGTGTCACTACTGTGCATGCCCCATTTGAACACTATACGGGTACACCACATTGATAGGGAAATGAATATTTCGCGAGCTCAATGACATATATGTTAGTATCCATTGTCCTATTTATACACAAGCCCCGGTAATTTGTCCATTACCTGCTACTCACTGGAACATCGGATAAGAACGAATGGATGGGCTCGAGCATACGTATTGAACGAACATACCTGACTGACAGAGCAATGTACGTACTGTTGCAAGCTGTGATACTTGTAACGCTTCTTGTATTACGTTCGTGCTTCATACACATGCAAACACGATGTGCTACATCGTCTCAAACGTCTCGTGTCCGCATTCGTTACGCGCCAAAGATTTCGGTGTGACAAGATATGCTCCTCGTACGAATCAACACCACAACACTGGAGACATTACTTTTACGACGAAATGCAATGCTTAATGATATTGGGGCATTGATATCAACAGCAAATGCTGCTTGATACCTTCCACGCTTATGGTTTACTGAGTACTGTTACCTGTCCAACAAAAAACGTGCTAATGTTGTATGTACCTAGGACCCTTCGTTTACATGCAAATGCAAATCACAATTGGAGTATCAGCACTAATCCCAGTAACAACACAGTCACACAGTCTGTACACCTTTATCCACAACACCAACAAATGCCGTAAAAAGACTTCATGTTGCAATACAAAAAACTTTACGAACGTTTTCCCAACTCACGATATCAGTATTAATAGCTGATTTTGGAGTTATCGCTGCAGTTTCATTTGTGATTTGAACCAAAATGATGGCTCCTAGACTGTTGCAACAGGAGTACCTTTTTTGTTACACAGGTAACATTTTTCGACAAACCACCTTCGAATGTATGGAAACCAGGCGAAAAAAAAGTTGTATGCAATTAAGGGGTAGCCACCCCTGCTATTTTCCTCAGAATGGAAGGTGGCAAGCACCATATGCTGTTGGTTTGACGGTCCCAATAGCAAAAAGCAAAGCTGTCCACTTTGTTTTTGTATGCGGCGTAGTTTCTCATATTTTGGGAAAATGCGGTTCTAAACGTTAATATTTAACTGGTCATAACGCCCTTAATTAGAGTTTAGGTGAACAGTGGACCACATGTTTCGTCTTCTCTTGTTCCATACCTGTGTAAACATTGGAAGGTATTTTTGGGACATCCTGTATGTATGTATGTATGTATATATATATATATATATATATATATATATATATATATCCTTATGTGAGTGTGTAATGTATGAAACAGTGTGCAGAAATAACAAACACTGACGTATTGATCAGGTATATAATGTAGGTTGCTGGCTGTACCACATGGTAGACTACAGGACTGTATCCGGCCCTAGCTCAGTGTTGTTACACAAGTATCTCGAGCCTATCTTTTAATACAAGTAGAGTCTACCTTCGTGTTCTTCATAGCATTACCCTCAGCTGGCTCTGTTGCCGGCCAACGTGCCTTCTGACCACACTTAATGGATGGCTTGGCCCGTGACGTCATGCTGGGAGAATCAGCTGTTTCAGCACATTCAATCGCTCGTTTTCCATATGGTTCAATGCATTAGTGTGTTTAATACATTATTTATACCGAAACATGTAAAACATTGATATATATTTAATGTGTTATAGTGGGACTAACAACAGTTCTGTGAAGGGATACAAAGTTTCGTAATGTTCTGTGATTTAAAAATATAAATGTTTGCATCGGAAAGAACGTCACTTGGCTTTCATGCTCGCTGTATTTTATATATGTCTGTTTTATTATGTATTTAATAATTGAAACAAGCGTGCAGAGTTTTTTGGTGAATTGTTATATTTCAGAAACAGTGTATATTGCAAATCACATACTATCACAAGGTAATTTGTACGCTTAGTCCTGCTTCTTTAAGCCTCGAATGGGAATAGGCGTACAAGTAAGTTTATATATATAAATGTATATATATATATTTATATATATATGTATATATATGTATATATATGTATATATATATATATATATATGTATATAAACACATTCAATGATTTTAAAGAAACCGTAGGCCCGTTTATGATATTAATAGTTAATATAATGTTATACTCACATATTTTTAAGAGTCGATGTACGCTTTTAATTTTACGTTTCTGTTCTCCCAGATCATTACTTCAAGTCAATGGGCATGTAGATCTACCTAGTGGTTTATGTTACCACTTGTAAGTAAATAAAAAATAACATTCGAAAGTCACTTACGATCAGATTTAAATAGAGGCGTTGTTATATTATACACTGTCGTGGTTTCGCGCTTAAAATATTTTTTGCCTCCTTGTTGAGGTACCTGCGAGATGAATTTGCGGTTGTACCACGCAGAACTAACCTAAGACAATTGCGGGAAAATTTATTTTTTAAAAGAAAATAACTAGTGTAGTATATTGATATTACGTTTGATTGGCTAGGTATTACAGTTTTCATGTACTGGTCGTACGTTCGTATGGGTACATAAATTTGTATTAGCTTAAAGTAAAATTTTATTTCCTTGATAAAAATAGGCCTAATCTTTTTGTTTATTCCTCGGAAAATGTGTGTTAATAACATTTATCCATGCGAATTCCTCCAGAACGTTTAAGAAGTGTTACAGTTCAATGAAACAAGTGCAATCAATTATCAAATTATATAGTTCGAGTTTTTTTTATATACTGTTAACCATGCTCCCATACGCATTTAGGCCTAATTCTTTTTTCTGTAGTTTACACACGCCAACAGTAATTGCCGGGTATTACATTTGTTTTAGAGAAGTGTTTAATGTGTCAACAATGTGTTACAACATGAATTAATAATTAACAAGTGTAGACTAACGAAGCAAGATTCTCGCTATATGAATACTTTCATTGTGACGGCCTGTCGGGAGAAGGTTCATTGTAGACCTACTCATTTTTAGACAACGTTTCTATTGATTTATTGCGTTTATTACAGAAGGAAATAACAACTAACCATGGCCTACTGGAAATACTGCCTGGTATAATAATTGTGTGTGTTTATCATAAGAAATATTCAGCGAAGTTATCTTCTCTCGTTAACAGTGACACAATAGATTTAGCTTCGTCGTTGTTTATTATTCAGTACAACCTATAACATTCATATTTTATAAAACCTCTGCAGTTGCCGTATACTAAAAACGGTAACTTTTGATTCCGAGTGTATTAAAAGTTTTAATTAATTAATATAAACTCGTCAACCCATATAATCATATACGTTTTCCTGTGCCATTTGTGCAAAATCAGCTGTCACTACACATGATTCAGTGCGCAAATGCTACTGGCCAAGCCGTCCATCGCTGAGCTGTGTACACTTTCTCTCTCTCTCTGGACCGCCTTGCCTTTCGCCACTGGGATCTCTCCATATACGCGTCAACATCGAGTATCCCTACAAACATGATGTTTCTCGTTTTTATGTATCTTGGTTTCAAAAAACTATTTTGTCAAATTTAAAATAATTGTTTTAAAACTTGCGAGGAATGCTTGAACATGTACAACTACCTACTTCATTATATATGTTAACGATCTCCGTATATTTATAAGCTGGTTTGTTCAGCTGGAAATTATTTTTGTGCATTTTCCATATATATATTGTAATTCTTGCAAAAAATAAATTGCAATGTCGCCAAGGATTTTTTTTTAGTACAAAATAATTGAAAAATTGAGGAGGATTCTCCGGTTTCAAATGTTCACGCTCGACGCGTAGGAGCAGAGGAATGGTAAGAGTCAAGAGTACTATGCTCGACGGACAGAATATCGCCTCTATGTACTGCGTGCCAAACTGGCGTGCAAGATTTTCCTTGTAGTTTTTTCTCTATGAAAATGTATGTGGCGGCCCTAATTTATTTTGTAGAGTATTAAGTAAAGGTTAACGCATGACTATCGCTTTGCGCTAAACGAATTCAGATGGTATTTTCGCAGTCTAAAAAAAGGTTGTTGTTAGCCATTTTGAGAGACACGAAAATCATGTATTTTTTTAACAGGCTTGCTGAATTTTTGAAAACATAGAAGCATAGTTTCAAGTGTCTGTTATTTTCGTAGATAAACGTAATATGAATAAGTAAAGTGGTTTCGCTTAGAGAGAAACACGCAAGACAAGCTAGATCACCTTCCAATCGCTAGGCTAGGACTTCTTAAAGTCCACCGATGTTCATTTTGTTTCACACGAAACTCGCTGTTTATTAACTTCATTGCACTACTTCCCAAAGTTTTGGGAAAATGTTTAACCAGTGTAAAACTTTGCTAAATTCATCTTGTGTTTAGTAAAAATATTTAACGTTAGTTTACATACTTTTTTCTTATAAAGGTTTAAACATATTTTACAATTACACTTTAAGCAAACATCGTGTTTATTTACACTGACAACATTTACCAATTGTAGCACATTGGTAGAAAACCAGTACTGTCCTAGTGCCAGGCAGAATCAAGCCGAAATAAAAGGTTCAGGGCACGAACACAAACGTCTGAGTATGTCAAGTAGCCTGTCAATCGAATACTATGACGTGTATTCTTAGCATTTTAGCGTATATTTAATCTGCCTTTTTACTCTATGAGTGCTTATAAGATCCATATTGTCAAGTCTCAAAGCAAGGACAAAAGATCAAGCAAGTTACTGGCACATTTTTTACACGGAACTAAAAAAGGGCAGTTTTGTCATAAAATGTGACAGTCTGTAAATTAATATTTATTGCTTTCCCTGGTCGAGATTGAACTCATTAGCAAGAATGTCACCAGTGCAAAAATGTAACAAGTATGTAAGGGGTCTTTGTCCTCGAGAAACACGACAGCCATCTGCTGAATCATCCTAAGTCCTGCTGACCATATTCGTGCACTGGGTGTCAAACCCGAGGACTGCCGAGCACTCCCAAATGTACACGAAGGAGAAGAGAACCGAGTCCACCCGAGACTAGTTGACTTCGTACAGTCCATGGTGGATGTAGGAGCATTGCAGGACTCGCCAGAGAAGTTGTCGTGAGTTGTCAATGACGAAGCACAGTGTTGCCTTGCAAGCATTGTATTACACAAATACTTTCAGTACAACACACTTTGTAAGAAGGTTATGACTATCTGCTCAGTGGTTTGTCTATGCTGATGTGAAGGAATACCTCATGTCACACCTCATATTTTAGAAATGGTGAAAATCTCACGAATTCAATGACTTGCGTCTTAGAATCAAATATTCTACGCTTACTCAATTCTAGCTGCTACTCAGTGGAACAGCAGACAATGAACTAATAGACAGGGTTTGAGCATGCATAGGAGATTTGATTCTAACAGGTAGGTCATTGAATTCGCGAAATTTCACCATCCCTAACGGCAAGTTATATATTTTTTAAAGCAGTCCCCTAGTTTAGTTGACTCGCTCCCCGAGCAAATTATACTACAACCCCCCACCCTCCTCTGAAACACACTTTTGTTTTAGGCACGCGCTATCAGGGAGCGAAATATTTCTCTCTTTTTCTGTGATATGTGATATTTGTATTGGGCAGACAGATAGAGAATAAGAATAAAATGTGCGGGCATGAAATTAAAGTAAAGTTATTTCGTATTTACTTGTTTATGTTCAAAGTATACATAATTATCTTCTTACTAGTTCTGCCCCATGCCCTCCCTGTGTTGCTGTCCAGTCTGTCCAGTTACAACACAGGGACAGTTTTTAAGCGTTTGTTATTTTACCCTTCCAGTCGACTTGTTTCACTTCCGACAATCATAACCATGTACGTAATAAACTGAATGTATTGTCTCCTCCGTACTCATAAGTTAACACCCGAAGAGATGTATACATATATATGTATTAGTATATATATATATATATATATCGGACACAGTCCCCTCTTACGCTCTGCGGCCAGGTATTATTCCACGTATGTTACGTCAAGTAAACATAGAATCAAGTTTGAACTGCTTTGGATTTTAACCTGGACCCATTATACGCAGGTCAGAACAATAGTAGTAAGATATTATGGAGCGCAAGAGTGAACTAACTACAGTGCTATGTGGCCATATTGTGCATGTAAAATGCCGTTGTACAACATTTTGTTACTAACATTTTCGTCTCCAATTTAGCCCATGATTCGCGTTGTGTTGTTATATTATACGGCTATTTTTGGACACCTATATATATATATGTATAAATAATATACATATATATATACATATACATATATATACATATATACAGGGTGTTCGGAAACTCTTTGCCCAAACTCCGGGAGGTGACTCCTCATGAAAAATTAAGTACACATTGTAGTGGACACTTTACCGAAAAGTGAATATTAAGGGCATAATAAGCCTTCGAAAATCGGGTTTGAAAACGGTAATTTGTCAAAATATCTCAAACGGTTAAGGGCAAAATAACGAATATTTGGGTGATGGTACGAATGAGTGCGATCGGTAACATCAAATAAGTACAGCCTTCAAACCACTCCCGTTCATGAAATTAATAGGGGTTGCTTTCGTAAATTCGCATAAATGAATGTTTGCGTGTCGTTGTGGAACAGGAAATGTAGTCTACTCCACTAAGCACTCCGTAAGGACAAAACATGTCCTCTTTTTGCAAATGCCTACATTGCACCGTTTACGAGTAAAATGCACACAACTGTTCTGTGCCTAGTAAGTAGGCAATAAGCGTCACATCCGCTAAGATAGGGATGTGTACCACGCTCACAGACAATTACAACCTGTTATGCAGTTGTTGAAGCATATCACATACTGCACTGACATACGTTTACAAACAAGAACATGCCTATGCGCGACGCGGATAAAGTGCCAATAAATGTGGGTTAGACAAATTAAGTAAAGAATATTTGTAAGACAGAAACCCGTGAAGCCATAAACAAAACAGCCATTACTACATTGTGAAATAATATCAGTACGGCATGTACGTATGTCGCTAATGCATAAAGGAATAACAAATTACTCTATGGGGGATGCACACTTGCAAAGGGGATAGCTCTAAACTGGTTGATTACATTCCGAATGTGGGCCTATGGACAGGGACATTGTGTTACCCAATGATTAAAATACTGGGATATGTTGAAATGTGTCCGCACAACGACTGAAAATCCAGGTTTGACATTGTTGCGGCCACAGTAGGAGCAATAAAGCACAAGCATTAAATGTCGTCAGGAATGTCTACTTTAT
>PNEQ01030191.1:7480-68503 GCA_003012365.1 Medauroidea extradentata | reverse complement strand
TTACGTAAGCAATATTTTGAAGTGAATATCAACTCTCTATCCCGAAGGGTTCGATAGATATCGATAGTTGATTGGAAACACATTTAAGGTCTTTTCACCCCCTTAAATGTTAAATTTCGAAAAATCCTTAAATTGGCCAATATGCATTTTTACGAGTTTCCTATTAAAGTAAAAATCACGATGATAGGCCGTCGGGTTTGAGCTCTATCGACGTTTCTTCGGAAACATATTTCACCCCTTTTCACCCCTTTAGAGGTCGAATTTCGAAAAATCCCTTCTTAGTGCTCGCCTACGACCTGAGGGGAACCCCCACAAAAAATTTCACGATTCTAGGTCCAGTGGTTTGGGCTGCAGTTTGATATGTCAGTCAGTCAGTCAGTCAGTCAATCAGTCAGCTTTCATTTATATATATATATATATATATATATATATATATATATATATATATATATATATATATAGTATTTGTCACGCTGGAGATGATCTAGTGTTCGCAATAACAAGAATTTTTAGTGTCGCACCGTGCCCTTCGCGTCGCGTCCATCGCGCTATTGTGAATCCAGCATTGGACGGAAGTCACTGGACTGGCATGTAGTTTGCTCGACGATAGATTTTCTCCATGAGGCATTCAGTTGTGACCAAATAATTTTGTGACGTAATATTAAACATAAAGGTGTATTATTAACTGTTGTACTTTTGAAAAGATAGCACACCAAGATTTTCGTATCAAAATAGGACCTCAATAACACTCATTTGTGCACGTTTCGGCCGCTAAAAATAGCTGGAGGCCCTGATGTGAGTATACACGCGCGTATTGTTCTTTGAACTCTATTCCTGAACAGACATCTCGCAGTTTTCAAATAAACGTCTGTCAGTTGAAGCTCTGTATACCACTCGGCGGTCTGGTCAAGCAGCTACCGTAATATATCTTGAAGTGAACCACGTCTTGTAAGCTTGTCACTGAACATAATAGCAGCATTCAATTCATATTCCGGCTTCGATTCCCGGTGAGGTCTGACCCTGGATTTTCGTATGTGGGAATAGTGCCGGGCGGGTTTTCTCGGTGATCTCCCGTCTCCCCTGCTCTTTAGTTCCGGCGCTGCTCCACACTCACCTCATGTCTTCCTCAACAGCGCTAAAGACCTCGATGTTAAGCGCTGACCAAAATCTCTCGCTCACTCAATTGATTTTAATATTTCTATACATTACCATGTATATTTTACCAAATGTTAAGTCTTACCAAGGAGTTAAACATTTCTATAAATATTTTTGCAATAATAGTCCCTGCCATAACTCGTTTATATCACCATGCAAGCAGCGCATGTGTCCCAACGTTCTTGAACATCTCCATAATCGCATTAATTTACGGTACAAATTCTGGCGTTGCAGTCAAGAAGAAATTTGGTGCATACTGTACTTACGTTGCTTGTACAATTGCTTGGTTCTTGATAGTCGATGACAGTGACATGAAACATTCGCAGGCCAGGGCTGCTGTCAGCTGGGACAGATCACTCAAGGATGTAAGAAGAATCAAGCCACGCTAGATACCGAGTCCTGCTGCACACATCCGACTAAGACCACGTCATTAATTTTTTTACGGAAAACTCCGAGATAACTGGCGAGTAAATCTCTTTGTAACACGCACGCTTTTGTTAGCTTCACCCGTATGTATGAATACAATGGAATCTTTAAATTACAGTTTTGATCTGGATTCATAACCACCGCCTAGTGTTCGCTCGTACATACGTGTAAAAGTAAAAACATCAAATGTGCATGTTAGCATTCACATCCTCGCGTAGCATACGAACGTACGTAATGGAGTTTATCAACTTTCTATATATATTTTATAGCATTCACATCCTCGCGTAGCATACGTACATAATGGAGTTTATCAACTTTCTATATAGCATTCACATCCTCGCGTAGCATACGTACGTAATGGAGTTTATCAACTTTCTATATAGCATTCACATCCTCGCGTAGCATACGTACGTACGTAATGGAATTTATCAACTTTCTATATAGCATTCACATCCTCGCGTAGCATACGTACGTACGCAATGGAATTTATCAACTTTTAATTTAGATTGCATTCCTCGCGTAGCATACGTACGTACGCAATGGAATTTATCAACTTTTAATTTAGATTGCATTCCTCGCGTAGCATACGTACGTACGTAATGGAGTTTATCAACTTTCTTATAGCATTCACACCCTCGCGTAGCATACGTACGTACGTAATGCAGTTTATCAACTTTCTATACTTCGTACGTATGTACTGTTGTGAAACTGTTATACTTATTACTAATATGTTTTATTAATGTTCGTACGTATGTACTGTTGTGAAACTGTTATATTACTAATATGTTTTAGTCATGTTTTATAGTGGTTGGGTGGCTGTAGTCAGAGGTAGGCACTTTATACTGAAACTGTTAAATGAAATATGTCAATCTAATTACGGTGACTTTACTCTACATAGTTTAGTTACAAAATACTACAAGGATATACTATATAATATAGTTAGGAGAGGAGCGGCTGTATATTAAGTTATGTTTATACTCTACTATATGGTGGATGACCCTTTGGACACCTTAGACCTCGCCGTTAGCATGATGCCGGAGGCTGATGATGAATGAGCTCGACTACCGACGGACGACGGTCTCGACTCAGGACCATCATGGCAAGCTGGTAAAGGCTTGAAGGCTTGAAGGAGACAGACCTGGTTTACTTGGTAACAGTGCCATATATCGGCGTGCTTGTCCTCAATATTGTGCAACTACGAGAGGGGTGAGGTGAGTTGCTGTCTTCCGTGGTTTCCCAACGCTGACCTGATTGCCGCTCGGACCTCTCGCTGTCCGACTTGCCAGGCAATATCACAACAGTATGTACACTAAGGCTGCGTACACACTAAGCCCGTCAAGGGCGTCCAGTCACGTCAAATCCAGCGAGCTGCGCCAACAGGAAAATCAAACATGCGAACTCTTCCTTATGCTGTGTGGGCGCGCGCATTTCGTGTTCACATAGGCAGCGTCTCAGTCACATCCGGTCACAATCAGTCCAGTCGAAGGAGAACCAAGCCGGTCTTGATTTTCCGTACAGTCACGCCAGTCCTGTGTTGTCAACACGCGTAGCGCACAGTGCGTGTGTCCGCTAGTGAAATTGATTGAGAAAAATTAATAGAATTAGTGAGGGAACGTGAAGAGGTTTGTAATGTTAAGAAGCCAACACATCGCAACAGAGACCACATTGCTTCTGTTTGGAAGGAAATTGGAGAGCATTTAAACAGCACTGGTAAGCTAAAATACTACATATTAATTCAGACAGACTTCCACATGTTACATGTTTACATTATTCGCTGCAACCAGCACTGCATAATTTGTAATAAATTGATCGGTACGATGTTACATTGATAATAACGTAGTATATATTGGGATGGATGTATTTAATGTCTGTTGTTGCAATTGTCCGGCTGAAGTCGTCTATGTAAAAGTAGCACACATGTATTCTGTGCAGCCGTAATAATGGTATCATGTAACATGCTGTTGTTAAACATAAATATAACAAAGGTAATTAATTACAATAATGTTACGTACATAATCAAGCAATTCGATCATTTTGCCAAAGTACTTCACCTGCTGGCGAGTTGAAGTAGTTCGTCAAAGAGTCCTTGATTCTAATGACCTGTGAACTACCTCTCCGGTCGGCAGTAGGGTGTAGAGGGCAAAGCTCGTAGACGTCTCGCATATGTTCAAGAAATCTATTTTCGAACACATTGTAATCTTCACTTTGTCTGATATAGTTATGCAAAACACAAGCACTTCTAATCGAGGCCTCGGCCAATTCAACAGCAGTTGCAATTGTGTCTGAAAAATACCAAACTTTTTGGACAGTATGCCGAAAGTGCATTCGACAGTGCGGCGTGCAACGGAAAGTCTGTAGTTAAATATGCGTTTAGGAATCTCCAATTGTCTTCTCGCATACGGTCTGATTAAATTGGCGCAAAGCGGGAAGGCCTCATCACCAACAAAATAATACGGGATTGTTGCATTTGCACCAGGAATTTCTCGAGAAGTAGGGATGTGGAGTTTGTTGCGCACAAATTACTTTCATACTGATGATGCGTTGAATATGCTACTGTCATTATTTCGGCCCTAACCACAAACATCAATCATTATGAAGTTGGTATGTGCATCAGCGATGGCCAATAAAACGATGGAGTGAAAATGTTTATAGTAAATATACTGCGAACCTGCATGTGGAGGACATCTTATTTCACATTGTTTTCCATCAAAGCTGCCGATACAATTTACCATGTGACACACTTCACCGAATGATTCCGTGACTCTGAGCCAGTCCTCAGCAGCCGGTACAGGCATGTATGTTGGTTATAAAATGTTCCATATCGCACTATTTAGTTCCAGAACGATGTCATGAACAGTACTCACCCCCACACGAAAAGTGTAAGCGAGGGATGTAAAATTTTCGCCAGTTGTCAAATACCTGAAAACAAAATAAACACCATAGCAAAATGTAGAATATTATGGTGCGTTCAAGTAAATCAAACCACAAAGCTGTTACAATGACAATCATACAAACACACATAGAAGCCTATATTAATAACATTTTCTACGTAATATTCTATTTGGTTTATTCACCTATGTTACCGTCTATTGTTTCAGATGTGGAGGCGAAAAGCAATTGGCATAATCTGAGAAGGAACTACATGAGGGAACGCCGCAAACTAAAGACAACACCTTCAGGATCCCCGGAACACACGTGACCTGACCCTTCTCTTCATTGCTGTGTTTCTTAGAAGACAACTTACAAATGCGACAAACTATAGGGAACATCCCAGCTGGCGGTGACCAGACAACGACGACGATGGATTTTACGCAAGCTGTTGGAGAAGATGACGAACTAGTTGAGATTGATAATTGCGCGAATCAGGATAACAGAAATATTAGTTGTGACACATTAGCGTTAGGCGATGCAGAGCAACACAGAGTGGCCACACAAGGACATCTAACGCCCATCGCTGGGACTACAGTTTCACGTCCGAAGAAAAGAAAAGTATGTTCTCCTGTAGACGATGTAGATCAGCTGGACAAACTTTCGTCCACCGTTGCAGATAACAATGACCCAGATATCTTGTTTTTCAAGAGTTTACTGCCACAAATTAAACAGTTGAACTCCATTGAGAACCTTAACTTTAAAGTGGAGGTAGCTCAGCTTCATCAACGTAAACTGCAACCCATTCGACATTCAGGCATTATATATGATTCATTACAATCTTAAAACTCTTCTCAGAGCTCACAATGCCCAGTGCCGAAATATCCTACTTCATCCTCTTCCTTTCCACCTGATCTTTTAATACACCAGATGGACAGCCTTAATACTAACTACTAATAACAGTGACATCAACGTCTGTTAATGTTTCAAGTTTGCTTGTTTCAAGTGTTATCAAGCATGCACATGTGAACATTAAGACACTATTGTGTGCATTTCGAAGCACTGTGCATATACTGTGGTGTTTAACAATGTTACTTTGTGTGTATGTATGTATGTTGTATTCAATAAATATTACTATGACTTGTACCAATATTATACGTGTGTACTTACCTTAAGAATATGGCTAATCGATGTTCTGGTTGTATGAACTGGCGATAGTTACTGTTTTCCTTCACTATTTAATCCCGAACCATATCCTTGAGTTTCACAAACGTTTCATATTTCACGCGGAAAAAGTTGTAAAATTTTAACTGATCATTCATCAAGTCCGGAAACAAATGTACGAACGCACCATACGTATCCCTTCTTACATTGGTAGGATGTACCCACAACAGTTTCCTTATTTTCTTTTGTTTCCAGCGGATCATCCGTCGCAACACTATCAATTTCACAAGCTCGACCTACATGTCAACGCTAGGATGTCAACTAAACTTCTACCCAGTCCTCTTCAGTCGTACAAAGGGACTGGACTTGTTGGGTTGGACTTGTTGGGTTATGTTTGAAACCGCACTTGACATGACGTGACTGTTTTTGACTTGACATGACTGTTTTTGACTTGACGGGCCTGGATTGACTTGTAAAGAATGGTTTGGTTTCCAACCAGCCTAAGTGGTGGTTGTGAATGCAGCATGTGCAAACGTAAGACTCAATTAAATACTATTATGTATTGAGAAATCGTTTATCTTGTCGTCATACATTATTTAATTTACTTCGAAAAATAACAATAAATTACGATCATCTGTTGTCGACATTTTCTTACGACATAAACAATTTCCGCGCATGTCTAGATTAAATATTGTTTTGGGTCTAATCTCTAATATTTAACGTGTGTGTTCGTACGTTCGTGGAGTGTGGCTGTGAATCCAGCTTTACCTATAATCAGATGTTCGAATAATCTCACCCAAACTGTAAAATAAATGCTATCTGGCTGCGACAGAATTTTTTTTTTTTTGTAAATCAAAATCTTTAAACAAACCACTGTGAATTAAATCTTTAATTAGAACTTCCATCTCTTATTACTAAAGCATTAAATTATAAATAAAACACACCTTTGTAGTAACATAAACTAATCAGTTGACAATAATATTCCAATATAAAGATTTTGTCCAGCAGCGATAAGGTGTCCCGAAATTCAGTACGAGACATTGACCAAAAAGCTAACGTAATATAAAAAAGCGTGAGGTGCTACATACTTACATAAAGACTCTCCCTTTACAAAAGGGTATCGACAGTAACTTTAAGACACTGATATCAAGCAACCCACGCTTTTGTTTTACAGTAAAGTTACCTTTTGGTCAACGACATGTACTGAATTCTGGGACATTCTATTTCCGTTGAACGAAATCTTTATATTTAAATGTTATTTTCAATCTTTTTCAATTCATGTTACTACAAAAACGTGTTGTTTCTACTAATAGTTTATTAGGGACGGTATTCGTCCATCAGTTGTCTCAGCAACGAAACAAACAGGAACGTTCATCAATGCCAGCTACCATCAGCAGGACGAATGGCGTCTGTCATTTCTCAGTTATTCCATGCGCTGGATATGCTTTCCGATTCTGATATTTCAGCTGATGGTTAGCGACCAGCAAAATTCAGTTTATAATGAAAATGTACACAGGCAATTTTGCGAGGTGTGCAAAGTAAAAATAATAACAGAAAATAGGCATGTGAAGGTGTAAGTTGGGAATGGAAAGAACACTTGCATGGTGTTCGCTAAAAGAAGTTGGGGGAGGAGTGGGATCACTAACATCTATGCCTTACTCAGAATCTTTGATTGCATGCTGTCCAATTCCATCCCTGTTTACAATATAGTAATTGTTATATTATACACAATATAATCTGACTTTTTTAACGTAGATATCTCTTATTATTATCATGAAGTAATATACCTACACAATTTAAACAGGAAATGTT
The DNA here is from genome assembly GCA_003012365.1 of Medauroidea extradentata. NCBI lineage: Eukaryota > Metazoa > Arthropoda > Insecta > Phasmatodea > Phasmatidae > Medauroidea > Medauroidea extradentata. The sequence continues at coordinate 61,078 of PNEQ01030191.1, read as the reverse complement.
GTTTGTTTCAATAATTAGGGACTTATTTTTTTAACTTTGGTAAAAATAGTCAGTTGTCAATGCCAGTGTTACTGGCCTGCCAAAATCACCTTATGTAAAACATACCGTAGGTAAAATCCAAAATTTAAAACCTACAGTAGCCAAGATACCAACATTATCGCGTGGTAGGTACTATTACGAGCAAAAACACTCTGCGTATGATTATTTTGAATGCCTCGCAGTTCGGTGCACATTGCTGAGATTTTTAGGTTAGAACAGACATATGCAGTAACCTGAAAGTTCCCTGAAGCATAAAATCGAAAAGTTATAATTAACTTCATCATTGCAGGGATAAGTAATTCACGATTTTGAAAACCCTCAAAATTTTATACATGAGGATATAACATATTTCCAACAACAGCTATTGAAAAAAAAAACTTCAAATTCTTTGTTCCGGTGCAAATGAAATGTGTCTACCACAATTCGTAATTGTCCTATATTCTATGAACTGGAATTTCATTTTCCAATAATGCAAATCATTTAAAGACATCTTCAACTTGATTTATATTCTCCCAATCATCTGCAACACATCAACGCACGGTGACTATGTAATTCTCACGGATGAAACTATTTTGAACCCATACATGTATATTAAAAAAAATTAGAAACATGGTCAAAGTCAGTTTTTCCAAGTGGCCGGAATGTTTTATATAATTTACAAGCACATGTGAAAACGTTTAAAACGAATAACCATATAAAAAATTGAATTGTTTTGTTTACTTTACTATGAATAGGCTTTCGAATGAGCTTCAGAACTCATTCACTTTCAACTGGTTCGAATGTCGTATCCAGCGGTCGACCAACACCGAAAGACGTTTCTGCAGAGCAGATTTCACAGAACAGTTAACCAACCACCAAATGACGTCTCTGAGAAACAGTTTTTATAGAACAGCCGCATTCGGTGAGTGGATAACCATCGAAAGTCGTCTCTGAATTCTGCCCTTAGTAGTCTGTATAACCTCCAATCCAGACGCCACATCCCAACCTGCCAGTTACTTGTCAGCAGCTTCAACCTCGACCGTCAGTGCTCTCAGCTCTGTCAGTTAAAAAAAGAATGATGCCCATGTCTGTCTGCTGCGATACGTTAACAACTGTGTAAACTTCAGTATTGATGTTTTTAAATTGGATAATACACGGGACTACATTCTGAAATTCGCTGCCATACTGTAAAAAAATTTAGGTAAATTTACTCTACATGTAATGGAAGATAATTACCTCTACAAGTGAGGGAAAATTACTCAACACGTGTCAAGGAAATTTACTCAACTGGTAATGTAATTTTTCATTACATATTGGCGCAAGCCTTCTAGGACAATTTGACATAACGCGCGATCGAAACTTCCGAGTAGTTTGTGTGGCGAATACACTACCTTGCGGAAATTTCCACACACATTCGGAAATCAGATTTTCCTCTCAAGGTTGGGGAATATTACTATACATATAATGAGTAATATTACTAACTTTTTTTTTACAGTGGGGTAACTACTGTCAATGTTGAATTATATGCAGTAAAGACTGGCATTTTTTTAACGTTAAATCTTTAGTGCTTGCATTATCACGAACGACCTATATCAAGGCTCCGAATGGGCTGACGCGCCGTAAACTGTGCGTGTTCATCGCATCACAAGCTGCATTTACTGGCGATGATTGTACACGAGCAACTGTTAGGCTACTGTTCACGGTAAAGTCAACACTGTTGAAGATCGTCGCGTCAAGAATAATAGGCGCTTGTGGAAATTCACGAGGGTAGGGAAGGTCAACAACAAAAATTTCCAGTTCAAGGTGTTCGAATTTTAATCCGAGTGAAATTTACCCGGGACCGAGTGTTCACCTGATAGATTTTCGATCAACTTCTCTCTTACTCTGCTCTCGAACAAGATACGCGACGGTAAGCAGCCATAAGTCGCCATTAGGCGCGAAAAAAATTGAGAACATTTCAAATAATAAAAGCCATAACAAAGGAAACTGAATGCAACGCGTCCAAGAAATTGTAGAAACAATCACGAAACTAATATTATATTTAAATACAAATAAAGTAACATGTAAAGAATGCATTGCGGACGTAGCATTCAGCAAAACATTAATCATATAAAATTAGTAGTTTTTTTTTTATTTCCGCAATATTAAAACTCTGAAAAACTTACAGTCGTTCCTCAGGATCCTGGTAATCGACAACATCACGTGACTAAAGTAACCTACCCTACTCCAGCGAGTAAATTTTCATAAGCGCTTATGTATAGAAATATATTTAAACGTGAGATCAGATACTTACTATCGAACACGGTGAAATATAAATGTATTTCGCAATACACGGTTTTGCCCACTGACAGAAATTTTTACCCGCAACGAGTTTTGGTTATGTCGTAATGTGCACTACACGTTCTGGGTACATTTTCCGGTCACTGGGCAAGGATAAATGCTCACAACGCGTTGTGATAAATGTGATATGCGCAGTACCGAAAGTAGTGTTCTTTTTCGCATTGTGGTCACTACAAAATATCCACAACCCGTTGTGGGTAGTGATTATTTACCCACAATGCGTTCTGGCTGTTAACAAATTACCCACAACACGTTGTGGGTAGTTTTCATTTACCACAACGCATTTCGGATTTTTGCTTTTACCCACAATGCAATGTTTTAGTAACTTTATTCATTAATTTATTGTTTAATTATTTTTTTACTATTCCTATAAATTTTTTACTGTTATAATTTTATTACACATTATAATAAGTAATAAAACTGTATTATATTAATATAAAAGTACAAATGAATTCAAAACATTTTCGCTTAAAATCGTTACAAAATTAGTTGTTATGATTTATTAGATATATTAATAAGTAATAAAACTTTCTTACAGCCCTATGAAAGTACAATAATATTCTAAATAATTTTCTTTTATACCGTTACAATACCAGTTGTTATGTTTTATACACATTTTAATAATAAAACTTCTTGTAAAAGTACAACAAAATTCAAATTACTTACGATTAATACAGTTATGCAATTTTAGCTCAAAATTATACTTATAAATCAAATGTAGGTACAGAATTGTAAGATATAAAAATTAATTCGAATGTATATTTTAGTGCCTACTTACTTATTTTTACAGGAACTATTGTAGTGGCATTTAGAATTACATTCAATTTTTTTTTTGCGCAAGAACACGTTTTTTTTACTGCATCATTTAGAGCAGTCGCATCTCACCAAACCTTGCTTTGTACCTGATGCCAACATACCTTCCTGTCGTACAGTAACGTTCATATTGTGGACATCACTAATTTCCAGAGATTTGTGAGGAGCTAGCTGAAATTCGTTATGTGAGTACAGTTTTTCATGCTTGACACGCTTAGTTCCAATAGAAAATAAATTTGACTCAACTTCTTCCATTATCACTGCAAGCATATTACGGGGAGTCAGTCGCCCGCGATCCACGTCGGAAACATTTACTAAAATACTGTCACCAGTCGAGGCAGGCGTAAACTTCTTCCCCGATGCATGAATCATCTTCTAGGCTTGTTCCCGTAATTCGCGTTTGCAGTGTTTGTGAGAGGACTCAATAGCCGCTTTCTTTGCACAATGATGGCGTAACGGAATTTCGGACTGTGGAGCTGAAGTACATGTCGAATGAAAGTAGTCAGCACATTCGAAGCGGTATGTTTGTTCTTCAAACTGATGGTCACAAACGATGCAAACTCTAAGACTCTCCTCAGTTCTAGTTGATGTTACAACTTGTTGGTTTTTAATGTCACCCATGTCAGCATCATCTACAAGTTGTATATCTGTCTCATCAAAATACTGTGTAACATTTATGATATATTCTTCAAGTTGTTCTTCGTGTCAAGCTTTCTGGCTATTTCAGATGGCAAGCAAGAATCAAGCAAACAATTTTTCTGCGAAACACCTATTAAAACTTCATAATAATTCCAGAGTAGTAACGGCGATTTTTTAAACTTTGAACAAATCGAAGTCCAGAAACCCAACTTGAAGTATCGTTGTCTTTCATCTAAGCTACCAAACTATCTCGGACATCTTGATTTGCTTGTTCGACGGATCCTTGGCTTTGAAAGTGGCGCGGTTTTCCGTGAACTAACTTTATTCCATTCCATCTATAGCCGCCAAGGCTTCTACCGCCTGCAAAAGGGGATGAAATATTATTATAATTATTTTTAATAAAATTCAATATACCGTAGACAATAAAAACAACTTAGGAATATCCAAATTAAAAGTACGCTCCTCATAATGTATACAACGTATCTTATTACAGACATTCTCGCCCATTGTCTCTATGAAGGCTATTTGAGGCTCCAAGCAAACAAAATGTATCCAAAATAACATTTGCAACTTCATATGCTGCGTTCCTCTTCAATGGTCGTAAGACGACGAACTTCGTCAAATAGTCTTGGTAGTTCAGGATAAACTTGTAGTCTCCATCAGACTCACTTGGCATATCGATGAGGTCTACCTACAAATAATAATAACTTGTAGAAAAATGAATAATGGTAAGGAAGCATAACATATTAATCCTAAAATTCAGGTCTGACAACAAAAAAGAATATAGTCAGGTGATCCCTATATGCATAGAAAAAATTATATTTTGGTAGTAAAAATAAAATAAGAAGAAGTGAAGCTACTTACAAACAATTAAAAAATATAGTACGATATTAACCTGACATTTCTAATTTAGCATTGAATTGTGTTTTCATATCTTACAATTCTTGACCTACATTTGATTTATAAGTATATTTTTTATGTCTTTGGATGTTTCTTGCAATGGGACAGAATGACAAATTGTACTATTGTGGACATACGCCATTGTGATATATGTCGTACCAGAAATCTTAGAAAGAGACTAAGAAAAACAAACAACGAAATACAAAAAAAGAGAAAACAAGCCTAGTTGGCTGTAGTCAACACATCCATAAACCAAAACAACAGAACATGAAAGCTCCCATAAAGAATTAGTCAACAACAAATAAAGGAAAAAAAAAAAAACAATAAACAACTAAAAATAAAAGTCGGAATACAAAATAATGTGTAAAACTCAGGACATCACAATTAAGACAGCACAGACAATGCTGGAAGGAATACAATAATGGACACAAGACAGGATAACAATGACGACGTCACAGACAACACACTAGACGACACAGCGATGAATACAAAAGAACATAGCAGATTTCCAAAGGCCGACTTTTCATGACGTTTCAGGAGCTGACATCTGCTCCCGATAATAATAGGGAATATTCGGGTGAATATTCACTAATCCCTAAAATGATAGGGTTTCTATATAAATGATAATGCGGCGAGCAAACAGCGAGGTGACTGCACGCTAGATTAGCGACTTGCGCCTTAAAGTTAGGATGAGGTGTGATGCGAGTGCTGCGTCATACTTACTTATTTACCACTTTCGTTCACATTCCTAGGTCTCGAGCGAGCGTAATATGTCCACACAGGCAGCCCCCTTAAGGCGGAGTGTTAGATTATTTCCTTGTATTTTCAGTTATCCATCCATTACATTTTCTCAAATTGTATTACCACTATTTTCTCTTCGTCAAAGCATAGGTTATATTCTTGATAAACTGCTCGACGTAAATAATAATGGGCTCTTTCAGTAATTTGTCATGCAGAGTCATTGCAAAATAATTACAGGTTAACTTTCAAGAATTATTACAAGTCCAATGTAAGATGAACATGTAACACAATTATGATCTCCAAAATTCAACGCAAATATCTTCTGTTTCAACATTGCCACATTCACCGAAAATATTTTAAAACAGAAGTAATAGCCGAAAATCGGTACATAAAATTTAGCAACTAACACTCCCCCACTTGAGTGCAGGGAAGATACAAATTGGACGAAAGGAAAAAAAAACGAAGTTTCTGCCAAGTGCAATAAAGGGCGCTTACACACTGGCGAGCCGTGAGGTTTAGGAACCATCGTCCGCCAGTTGAGTTCACCTCCCCATTCTTCCCACCAACTTTTAGGATCCACTCGTGAACCGCTCTCAACGTGTTCGAGTTCAAATTAGTTTGAACCAGAGATGAGAGAAAAATACAGATGGAGCATTAGCAGCCAATACTGAGGCCAAGCTGACCTTGTTTATTCAGGTTGCAATATGGCGGAGTGCCGTCAGCTGTTCCTGTAGATGTATTGAGAAACGAGGTTATGGTTGGCCAATCCACAGTCGCATTATATAATCGTTGCTATGGTAATAAACAACATTTTTCAGTTGCCAGTATGGCGGATGGGGTCCTCCCCCTTCCGTCTCAAGGCCTCATTCCCCTCGCCTTAGAACATATCTTATGTATGTTTCTCTAGTCTCTGGTTTGAACGAACCTCCATCGATCCACTGGATAGCTTAACCAACAAGAAACCTACAACGAGCGGATGATATTAAACACACGAACCTGCAACGAGCGCATCCATACAAGCACTGCGAATACCTTTCTGCTCGTCGAAAAAAAGACTTCCTTCGGATCGCCGCGAGAGGTTCGCGAGCGGTTCGTTCAACGCTCACATTTCGCTCAGGACAGCGTACAAACTGACGAGCATACTGCTAACGAGCGGTCACGAACCGCTCACCTCACCAGTTTGTACGCGCCCTAAGAACGGCATGGTTATGCCCTCTTCACACATTAAATCTCTCTTTCTTGCTCACATATACAAACACGCACAAACGTATACATTCGAAGGAGAATCATCTTAACAGGCCGATATTTCCTTCGGATTGTAGGCTAATAATCAGGGCCACTAATGAGTGTGGATGGTTACTTTCAGCTGGGTATCGGGCCAAAGAACAGAGCGAAACCAAAGACATTATAAAATAAATTTGACTATTTCGTTGCTTTTTTGTCACTTGACCAAATTGAACGCTGACATATTATAATATGGAATTGTGTACTTTAGGAAAAAGGAAGGGGGGGGGGGCGATATTTATATACAAAAGAAGAAAACACTGGAATAGGACATCGCATGATATTGGCTGCAATATGGCGCCGTTCAAGTCGGTCATACTTTAACCCTATACACAATTGAAAACTTTAGCATTTTGACTGTACGATAGCTTTCAATACATTGCTTCGTATGGGGTCGTACAAAATGGCGCCGCCAAACGTGTAGTCAAGCAGCCTAGACTTTACGTTTCCATTAAACAGAAAACCTGAAGTCCTAGTCAAGATTGCCGTTTGAAAAGAACAGCTGATTATGTATGTTATGATAAAATATATTTATTTATGGGCATAGTTTTACTCTCCAGTAAGATTTCATGAAAAATATAACAGGGATTGTTTAAATGTATTCGGAAAAACTAACAAATAGAATTTGAGAAGTATTTGTAGATGAGCTGTAAGTTTCGTCAATAGTGACATTGCTTTTGTTCTGCAAATTATTATTATGTATGGAATATATTTAAATAACTGGGCTTAGTTTTCAATATCTTCGTGATATGCTTTTATGGAAAATACATAATGATTTAGCCTGTACCACAATTCTTCCATCAAAAAAAAAAATTCTAAAATAATATTTTAACTGTCGTTACTGTAGCTTTACGTTTTTATTGCGTACTGACAAAATACTTAAAGTAACGGAAACAGTAACCAGTTGTGTATAGGCCTTTAGACCGTTAGCATTGGAGTTGCACCCCTTGAGCGCAACCCGGATAAAAGTGGCCACCAGCAGTTGTCTACTCGGGAGCCCAGCTCTGTCCCACCCACCAGGAATCTTCCTTCAGTTCCAGGACTCCAGCTCTACCCACCGGGCAAAACCTAGCGCACCATAGTTGGCGAACTAAACGAGCTTTCAACACGACAGACCACGTGGGGAAACCCGCCATACGGTAGGTATTCCTCTCGTCATATTCTGCCCAACACTATTTGTGTTCCTGGACTTGGCTTGTTTTACACTATAAACAAAACATGTCTCAGCTTTCCTTGTAGACGGCAAGTGATTTTGATCAGCACTTAAGGCGACCGCCTGGTGAAGGGTATAATTGTGTGTGAGGCGAAAATCGACGAGGCGCTGCGAGCGACGTTGGCCGGCACATGTACTGTCTATCCCATGTAAGAATTCCGTATTTTGACAGCTGATGCTACCAATATTTTAACACGTGTCAAACACGTGGCAGAATAACATATCATTTAAAACAACAGGACGTGATCGTATGACCTGATGAAGCAGTAGTGGCAGCCCTGATCAACAAATCGGTTAACTTCCATCGCCGACATTGAAAGTAGTGTGTAATATACGTGAAAAATAAGTAGGGCCTAAGCATTTTTGGAGGAACTGTAATATATTAACTCGTTTATGTATCCAGCATTAGTCAGTTAACTATTTCATTCTATTCAGACTGCGTGATTTGTATAACTATTTTACAAACAACCGCACCATTATCAACAGACCTGTACCGGCCGGCAACCAAAACAAAGGACGCTATTACGTAAGCTTCTCGTGTGTTCGTGTTTCGTGACCGTTTGTAATTATTTTCTTTAAATGTATTATTATAAATTCTGTGACTATTTAATATACTACAATGCATGAATTAAAATCGGGATATTTTAAGACGCGTTTCGGAAGAGTGAACTGGAAAAACGTTCAGCTTTTCAGCATCGTGGCATGTCTACAAAAAACAATCTCTAAGTAGGTAATCCGTCCAGAGAAAAGTGCTACAGACAATAATAAAAATGTTACCTACCTTTTATTTTAATGGAATTTGTGTTATATTTGCACGGATTTTGTTCTGGGCGTTTATGTAAAGATGCTTTTTCAAGTCGCCGACGAAAAAATCCGTGTTTTTATGTGTATAGCAAGTAAGTGGTACCATTTAAAATCAAGTCCACGTGAGATTTTGTGCCTGTCAGCTGCAAAAGTGTAGGCCTGCATATTACCAACCGGAAAGGTCAGAAAACTTAAGTCTATGTATTTCCCGGCCATTAAAGTGTATGTGTTTTATCATGTGTTACCAAAATATTTAAAGCTGATTTGAGAAATTAGCCATACCCATGTTTGTTTATTACCTACGCGTTTTGTTGGTATATTATTTCCGTTTATGTTGTGAGAGTGCAAATTTTTGCTATGTAGTCTAGGGCTATAAAAATATGTTGACAAGTTTTTTTTATATAAGTTTTGTGAGTCGCACTGCTTTGATAATAACATCGATATTTCGAAGGTAGGCCCTACCCACAAAAGGTAAGTTTTTTCGATAGTCTGCGACATGAAACTTAAACTACTACTTTATGATTTTATAGTGCAGAACCAAATTGAAGGCAACAAGAAAAATAATAGAATTAATACTTTTAAGTAGGTAGGCCTATTTTATATACATATATTTTTTTCGTTTAAAGATGTTTGTTTACACTGTCGTATGCTCTAGCAACTTCAGTATGTTGTAACCAAATAAGCTACTATTATTTAAACTTTTTAGGTGTCAAGTTGAAATAAAAAAAAAATATAAGGTACCCATACAAGTTTTTTTTTGTAATGCCATTAAATTTTACAATTTTGAGCATACCTAGGAAAATATACAATAAATGATGTAAAATTATGTGTTGTTATATTAACTGAACTACTGAAGAGTAGGCTATCCATTGCTAAAATATGAAAAAATTTTCCATTAAAATTGCCCACCTAACCCTAGTAAGACTTGTACAGCCAGTATTGAAAACCAATTACCTTACTTGTCTGAGATCTAAAAATAATCAAAACAAAATCACAATACACTTTGGATTCTATTGTAATGATACTATACCTTAACTGTTGACATGTTTTGATTGTCAGCTGGAAAGTACATGGTGGTGGAGGGATACACAATGTTTTTGTTTACATTGCCCTACTTTTTTACGATCTGTCAAATAATGGAATTCTTATACGGTATGGACAATATTGTAATATCACCTCTACACCCAGAGTTGTAAACGCGTGCGCAGTGTTCCCGCCGTAACGTTTTTACTGTGGAACTTTAAGCGGTGATCCTATCATTTTATTGAACACGTCACTGTAGCAAAGTCCAACGTACTTGTATGTATCAATTTCGAGCAAATCCGTTTAATGTATCTTGAGAAACAACCGCGCGAAAAAGCAGATTCTAGCCAAGTTTGAGGGCTTCAAAATAATGCTTCCAATCAGCGTGGTATCTTGAAAGTCAGATTCACAAATAGTCTTAAGTGTGTTCTCTTTCGTAGATAAGCATTGTGGACGCTCGTTTACTGGTCTATGAGAAAAAAACGTAACTCAGAACACGCTGCACGTATTTCGAGCGCCAGCCAGGCGGCCGCCTTAAAGCCATGCTAAGAAGTTTTTTTTCACATTGGTGTAAAAAGAACGCTAATTTTTTTTGACGAATTGCTTTGAAAAAATTCAAGACTGAGAGCAGTCATAAGCTTCACAATTCTATGTAGGCGTTCCGCAAAATAATGCACCGGTAGGTAGCAAAAAAAATGTTTTATTTTGTGTTGTTTTCATAAAAAAATTGGTGATATTTTGGGTACAAACATCTTAAATACAATAAGGTATATTGCTACCAAAAACATTTGGTGCGAATTATGATATAATTCTGACAATTCATTGCAGGAATTTTTTGGAATAATAATTATGCTGATTTATGAAAATAGTTTACAAAGCACTATAAATCTACTAGGCATGGTATTTAGCACTGGTGCGGGGAGACGTGAAGTGAGTATGGAGCAGAGCCGGAAAGAAGGGGCGAGGGAAACGGGAGATCCCCGAGAAAACTCGCCAACCAGTGGCATCGTGATTCCCACATGCGGAAATCTGGGGACCGACCCCGCTGGGAATCGAACCCCGATCACCTTGGTGGATATTTTCTTGCAAAGACACTACAATACGACAGAGGCCATGCTCCAATATTGACAAGCAAGGAAATTAAGGATGTTATGGCTGTACTTTTTGATACCTAAGCTCTCTTGTGACCCATACCAAATTATGACCCAATGGACAACATTCACAATTTTTTTCAAACATTATGGTACCATTATTGTACATACAAAGTATAGCGGTTGAGAAATCAACCTAACGGTTGGTTCACAATTAAAAACATAAACACAGAATATATAACATAACGGTAGGAACTGTGCACGACCAGAAACCTTGTGCAAAATTACTTCACAATTAAATTCTTACTAGAAAGTTTAGCCAATGACTCTTTATCGATGAATTTCAAGCATTACTTGCTGTATGATTTACATCCGGAGGCCGTTTGAAAATGCTTGAAGTGGAACCGTATTTGGAGACAAAACGAAATGTAGAAACAAAGCCTCATAAACTAAATAATGTAAAACATTATTAATATTGTAGGAACAAAGTATTTAACAGTTTGTTATTCTCGTTTTGTTTTGATCGCGTGTATTTTGCAGGTTACACCAACTGGGTCGATATTCTGTAAACTCTTTGCTCTTATTGGCGGTTGTCCTTAGGGAAATGTTCACACAAGAAATGAAATGTTACCATTTTATATGTCAGCAATTCTATGCACGGCACGACCACTTTTGGGTAGTCGTGAATCAACAGGTTTGAATACATGTAAATCAGATCTTGTGCGAACGACCTATGTTCTATGTTTACTGGTATCAGTTGTGAACCCAGCGTAAGGCTCGGTTCCAGTCGCCATATTGTAATTTTTTTTACTTTTATGAAATTCTGAAAAGAAAAATGTGGAATATGCGATTAAATGGTATATTATATTCACCTTGTGCTACAGTACTAACTTTGCAGCTGAACTTTTGACACGTGTTAATGCAACAATCAGTCAAAAATACTTTTTTATATTCTTAAGTTGTCTGTTTACAGCATAACTATACGTTACAAGTTCAACTGGCATACCTCTACTGTAGCGCAAGATAAATAGAATTTGCTATTTAGTCGCAAATTTCACACTTTTCTTCTCAGAATATCTTAAATAAATTTAATATGGCGACCGGAACCGAGCCTGAAGAAGTTGTGACGAATCGAAACCAAATACAATTCAATTTTAAAATAATTAATACGAACAATTTTTCATACTGACGGACGCATAACAATAAATAATTAATGTAATTATTTTATCTCACCGTATCGCTTATTCATTTGCTTACATAGTTGTGTGGTAATAACGGAAGTATTTCTAGTAATTTTTTTTCAGCAGCTTGTTTCTAAAAGTATCAACTTACCGTACGACGGGTGTGTGTATGTATGTATGTATGTATGTATATATATATATATATATATATATATATATATATATATATATATATATATATATTCATTTGCTTACATAGTTGTGTGGTAATAACGGAAGTATTTCTAGTAATTTTTTTCAGCAGTTTGTTTCTAAAAGTATTAACTTACCGTACGGTGGATGTGTGTGTGTATGTATATATATATATATATATATATATATATATATATTCATTTGCTTACAAGGTTGTGTGGTAATAACGGAAGTATTTCTAGTAATTTTTTTCAGCAGTTTGTTTTTAAAAGTATCAACTTACCGTGTGTGTGTGTGTGTGTGTATATATATATATATATATATATATATATATATATATATATATATATATATTCATTTGCTTACAAGGTTGTGTGGTAATAACGGAAGTATTTCTAGTAATTTTTTTCAGCAGTTTATTTTTAAAAGTATCAACTTACCGTGTGTGTGTGTGTGTGTGTGTGTATATATATATATATATGTGTGTGTGTGTGTATATATATATATATATATATATATGTGTGTGTGTGTGTGTGTGTGTGTGTGTGTGTGTCGCTAGTGTGTTTCGCATTGTTGGCACAGCTGCTATTTAACAATGGCCACCGAAACTAACAACATTCCCAGCACATAAATATAAAACAGTTTACTGCACCACACTGTACGAACACATCGCATTAAACACCACAAAAATATACATTAACTAAATATAATTGCCAAGAAAATGTACAGGTGGTTGGCTTACACGGCAACAAGACATAATTTTAATGAAGTTTCGCTCAATTCTATTGTTTATGCCTACAAACACAATTTTTATGTAAATAAAAGATTACCAAAATAAATTGTTGTGTGCACATTGTGAATATGTGTAAAACATAAAAACAATGCAGCTTGCACGTACAAACATTTACTCTCGTTTGCTTTCCTCAAATCAAAACATTGTCATAATACAATGTATTTTGACTAATAAAAATAAAGAATCGTTATAACACCGCCAAATAGACACTGTATAACTAAGGGATACTAAAGAATGCTTATGTGGAACTCCAGCGCGTGGTTCAATACTTTCTGTTGAAACATACTTCTAGGGGTATGGTGCAAATACACCTACCAATAATTTAAATTAATGTTTATCGAAAAAAAAATATATAAACTACATATACTTTGATACCCCGTTACGTTTGATTTAATGCACAGGAATTAAAAAAAAAAAAAAAAAAAAAGTAGTAATTTTTTGTGTGTAAATTATGTCTGATGTACAAAATATAAATGCAAAGCTTCGTGTTTCAGACAGGTTTGAATAATTTTACTATATTCATTGGAGTCTAACATTAAGAGATTTGTGAAGTTAAAAAAAAAAAGTAAACATTTAATTTAAACGATGGGCAAAGTGAGTTTAGGAAATACTCAAGGAACAAAATTGTCAGAAAAAGGAATCAGGCAAGGAGTTGGTCTTAATAATTTCTGCAACAAACAAAACAAATTTGGACAACATTTGTTAGGGAAAGCAAACATTTTTGGACAAAGATATTTCTTGGAACTGCATGAAAATTTTAATAAGTGATAGAATATGGTTTGTGTATGAAACATGATGTACAGCCTATCAGAACTTAAGCAATATTGCCGGCCTACGTCGGTTAGGCGCCGGTCTACGGTGCAGAAAGTCCTGGGTTCGAATCTCACCTCAGGCATGAATGTTATGTTGTTCCTTCACCACACTTCGCTCTCATCGGCTCTTAAGACATCGTTGTTAAAGGGCCGTAAAATCCTCTCACCTCACCTCAAGCAATATTAATAAAACATTATTATTATTATACTTCTTGAGAAAATGGTATTCGGATTTGGCAGACTCATAAAAAACAACACTTGTACGTAGCTAGCTTATCCGAGATTCGAGCCCGGAGCGCTGTAGCCCAAAGATGCATTGACTACCTCGGTCACAGAGATAGGGATGTCGTAAGCAAGGGTTAAAAAAACTGTCAACCGTTTTGACACTATTACAGTTTCAAATTAACCATTTGAGGATTATAGGAGATTACAATGAATTTTTACGTAAAGACTGTCGTTATTTTTTGTTACATTCCATACTAACAGGTAAAGATGTTATACGAGCTATTGAGTTAAGTATAATAGCATTTTGTTATTCAATTTAGTGTTGTTTGGTTATCACTGTTTGTGTATTCGTTTGTGCATAGTTACAGATTGGCGAAAAGTAAGCACGTTCGTTTCTGTACACTTCACAGGACTTTTGTTAAATATAATCTTATTGTGATATTTAAACTGGCATAATTGCGTCTTCGTAGAAAAAAAAACATTGGTAATTCAACTTCATACAAGTACCAGCATTATCCACCTGTTCTGCAGTCATTAGTGTTATGATGTTTAGAATTCAGCTACTGTTTTCTTCATTAAGTTCTTAGCACTTACGATATATTTTGTCATGTCCGATAACTTCAGGATATTTTCCAAATTTATTTACATTACTGGCTGTCAGTCTAATACTTCTACAGCTATGCCAACAATACTAAGAAAAAAGATTTTATTCAATAAAACGAAATGTGTAGGCTATTGTAACTAAGTAAACTGATAGTGTAAGGAGAGTTATGAATTGTATTGCAGAAACCATTGTTTTGGTGTTCTAATTTGATGTATTTGACACAAATGAAGAAGATATTGGTTGTACGAAGAGATTTGCTTTCAATCACGAAAAAAAAAAAAAAGGGGGGGGGGGGGCACACAAGCAGCACCGACATTTTAATTCGGATTTACCATGTTCTAAACCTGCTGTTTATCTTCCGCATACAGAGTGAGCATAAGGTTCAAAGTACTATTTTAAGTTTGCTCATAATAACGTGAATTCGAATATTTCATACTTTCATATCTGGGTACGTATTCACTCGTACGTAGACACAACATGGTAATCAATCAAACGTGGGTATGCGACTGAGAAACCTACCGAACCCCATAAGTCAGTCTGCTGGAGTTGCTCAGATTGTTCGAGTGATTGAAGACGAGAACATATTTCAATGCCGGTTCCAGAAACGACGCTGCTTTTGTCGTAGAAAGGGAACGATACGATAACCGAGACGAGTGGGTATTTCCTGGCAGCTTAGTGTCTGTGTTATATTCGCTGTCTCGTCTACAGCAATTTTTGTCGCTGTGCTCATTTTTGTTGTAGCGACAAGACGTGATTTTCATTGCACACGTTTTATCTTTGGATTGTCTTGTTGTCTTGAGTTCGTAGAAGTTTGGTTAGACAGCAGTTTAGTAGGGCTTATTTTATTATCTGTGAGGAAATTTACATGTAATTAACGTCACATTTACGATATTTAAATATGTGAATGAGATAAAACCAATTAAAGTATTTCTTGAAAAGCGGTTGTTCGTGTACGCCCCGAGATCTGGTACAATAACAGTTGTTAAAAAGCTCCATTATTTCACTTCTAATATAGTTAGTTACTATCTGATGTTGAGCCATGAACCGTCATGTTTATCATTTTTAAATATTTAGTTAATACACAAACTAATTACAGCATCTCAAGCTCTTACAAATTCTTACATAAACTGTCGTCTCCAATTCATGTGGTATTGTTTATGTTCCTGTACGCCCCGAGGGCTGGTACGATAACAACAATGAAAAAGCTTTCCTTGTCGCTTCTGTTAATACTTATTTATTCTGTGTCCTCGTTGTCTTTATCAATCATTGTTGTGGTGTCCCCTCGTCACTATACTGTGGAAGACAGTGGTGAACCACCACAGAATTACCTCGTCTAATCGGCTTCAGAGACCTTTGTCATTCGGCGACCTCCGTGGTTCTATACCTGCCTTCGGGCACAGCATCCATCATCATCATTTATCACCAATTATCCATCATCATCATTCATCATCAATCATCCATCATCATCAATTATCCATCATCATTATCATTCATCATCAATCCTCCATCATCATTAAACATCCATCACCATTTAATCATCATCAATCATAATCATCAATCATCAATAAAACATTATTAATTATCATCATCAACCTTCATCAATCATAATCGTCATAATCATCTTCATCATCAATCATAATCATCATCATCGTCGTCGCTGTTTACGTGCTAATTGTTTGACCCTTGTCTGCATTGAATTTCCTTGTTCGTATTATTATTATTATTATTATTATTATTATTATTATTATTATTATTATTATTATTATTCGACTATATTCCTATCACGGAATTACTTGCATGTTTGTTGACGACAGCCAGTTCTGACTTCATTGGTTTGCTTCTTCTTCCTCTTTTGTAACTCATTTTCTTGTGCTTATTGATTTTGTGTAATTGAGTGTTTTCTGCGACTCAGCAACATTCACTAGCAACACACGGAAAAAACATATTTCGTGGCAGCTACAAAATATTTTGTTGGTATTTATCCCGCAAAATTTATTTCGTGGTCACCACAAATTAATTTTGTTGACACCACTGAAATATTGTGGTCACCACAAAATTATTTTGTAGTTACAACAAAATAGTTTTGCAGGGAAGACTTCCTACAAAATTTTTCTTTCTATGTTGGCGTATATCCAGCAACACATCAGCTTGTTTATCATATACCCTCATTCATTCGAATATCACTCACGAGGTTACTTAAAATAACCACCTATTGTCGTCTATATTTACACTGAGACCCAAACACTCGAGTCCTTCTGGGAAGTGGGCAGGTGGCAAGTGTTTTCAAAGACCAAGCAGGTGGGTGACGACACCACGCCAATATAAACGTCGCGGGCGGTATCTGCTCGTAAATCTAGGAACGATACGATAACCGAGACGAGCGGGTATTTCCTGGCAGCTTAGCTTCGAAAAATTGTCCGGGTAAACCCCTGATAGGCTCACCTTCCCGTCACGTGTGTCTGTCGTGGGTTTGACGGACTGCGGGTACCTTGTTCGTGTAGTGTCTCAACAATGTGGGTCATGATAACATTCACACAGGCATGTTGCGTGTAAGACAAACGAAGATGCTATTGGCCAAGTTTTGTTGCTGGGAGTATAGGTCCACGAGGAAAATATATAAGTGAGCTTAAAGCAATGCTCTCTAGTTTCTACTTTTCAGCGACATTAATTTTTTAAGCATATACCAGAGCAGATATCAAAATCAGTCTGATTGTTTTGTTTAAAATCGTCTTCTCCATGTTGCCTGTTTTTTTTTTCAAGTAATTAAATACTACGATTTTGGCAAATGATATAACCAACGAAATTCTGATTAATTGGTTTCTTAGCCGAAACCGTACAATTTCTTGCTTTGAAAAAAAAAAAATTAGCTATTACGACAAAAATCACTTTAAACAAAACTTCCAGACAGACTTTTGATATCTACTCTCGTTTAAGTTAAGAAATATAACTATCACATACAGAAGAACATATAGATTACGTTATCCTGACAATATCTGTAGACCCGTATTTATTTTGAGAAGAGAATTAAAACTTGCGTTACTCTGGATTTAATAATAACAACAAAGAAAAGTGTAACATTTTTTAAAATAATTTCTTGTAAATATAAAAATAATATTCCTGTATTTAACACATTACATGGGCCGTCTCGTACTAGTAGATGGCGTCTAAAATCAACCTGTGAAAATAAACAATCTTGTACACAGATGTGGATGTAAAAATGAAAAAAAAAAAAAAAAAAAAAAGTGTTATTGGTAAGTTGGTAACAGAGAAAGGAGAATAATTTTAATTTTTAAGGTGGCCACCTTGATGTGGTGGACGTATTTTGCGGAGCGGAAACGCTAAGGGCGACTTAGCTGACGTTACACACCTCACCCTAGCTTCTAAGCACAAAGCACCGAACTGCCGTGCAATCTTCTCGTCGAAAATTCGCCTCTATTACAACTTTATCTTACTTTTTGTTTAATTACTCATGTCAGGTGCCGTCATCGACACCAACTGTCAGTAATTCGATCGACGAGAGACCAGTTTCGATATCGTCTCTTCATCTCTCAAAAGACTCTAGTGAACTGTCAACAGTAAATACTCAATAATTCAAAACACAAAATCAAAGTCAACACTATACCACTCTGTTTGCAATGAAAGTACCTACATTTTAAAATAAAATTCGATAAGAAAACTATGGGAGTAAATTACTAATACAGGTTTACTTCTTACACCTGGTAATTCAGTATTACAAGGAAAAAGGTAGGCAACCTCTATTAGCATTTTATATGGGTATTTTAGTATCCATTGGTACTTTAATCTTCAGGAAAAAGAATGGCCGTAACTATTGGGAAAAAAAGAATATAATAAAATAATTCTTAAATAAAAATAGCCCCGCAAGGATATTGTGTGGCAATCCTAGCTAGTGCCTTGTGGTTATTTGTACATAATATAAATATTTTACAAAGAGTTATTGTACTGAAATATAATTTGATTTAAGATAAAAGTCTAAGCTAGGAATCTGTTGCAAAATTTCTCCCTACTCGCCCCAGCGTCACTATCCACTCTATTTTACGGTACGCGGAAACCATGTTTCTAAGCATGATATATACTACTAAAAAGTAAAGAAGCCTAGCTTTAAATGTGTGTTTTATATTCGTAGATAAAGATAACGAGCACACGTTTGGTAGTATTTATGCAAATAAATAAGCTCTTATCACGCTGCTACAGCCAGCTCTTACATGTTGCCCCCTCCCTTTTTTTTTATTTCTTCCCATTTTTTTCAGTCGTGTACAGTTGACAGAAATACGTACCTGACTTAGAAAAAAATTCCACGTACGATAATGTGGTTAGAGTAAGACCAAAAATGCTGCTATTAGTGGGATATAGCTTTACTTTGTGGTAGGCCAGTGGGTGTATATAACAGCTGTTAGACGACTAAGAGAAGCAGACGCGGAATACCAATAGCAATAGCGTGGTTCGCTCCAAGCGGTTTGTTCATTATGTAAAAGTGCGCGCGTGTTGCTGGCCGAATTTACACACAACGTGTGTTCCTATGCATAATGCATGACGGCGCTGAGAACGGACGTGACGTTCTGTTTCCGACGACTACCTGCTTTGAGGGACCTTCATCTCCCAGACAATACGGCGGCCCACACGACTACGAAATTTCCGGTACCAACCATCTTGCATTACTAGAATTCCTGCAACGATGTGCATTGCGTACTGGGTATTTATGAAAGTATGCTACATATTTAGCGAGGTAATTCCTTGCAACAATGAGGTCAAGTTACATAACACCAGTTTCTGATTGGCGCAAAGTTTAAGGGCGCCACCTATCGCGGGCTTAAAAAGCATTGCTGTGTGTTAGTAAATTTTTATTACGGGACTATTCCACATGTGCCCGTTGCTTCTGTGTGCGGAAGGCGAATACAGTTCAAACGATGTCAGAAAGGTATTTAGGTATTTTCAACGCGTCAATTAAAAAAAAAAATTTTTTTTCTACCTATTTAAACTGTGATACTTATTTTGTATAAACTGTTATCATGTTTTGCTTTCTCTATGAGACTCAACCACGGCTAGCTTGCTCAAAAATTATATAATATTTACCAATGCATGCAGAGAAAGATATTACATTAAATTTAACATCCATTACCTAAATCAATCACAGAATAACAGGGAACATTTAATAGTGGATTCGTTTACAGAAACAGAAAGAAAATTGCTCAAAACATTTACGTGAGACAATGCTAATAAATAAAAATAATATTGTAATAAGAGAAAAAAATGAAATGTAGTAGTTTGTGGCTGTCGACAAAATTGAAGGATATTAACGCTCAAAAGGAAACCATAAATTGTCCTGGATTTAAGAATCAAAATAGAGGAATTACCAACTAACTGCCTCCGGCAAATGTACCGAGAACCATGCGAGAGAGTCGTGCCTTAGTACAGATATAGAATAAATTGTCTCTCCAAAACTATATTCTTTCGTTCTTGTACTGATGTGCAGGCTGACTCTGTCGCTATAGAAAGAAGTCACAGTACCGTGAACAATCTTCTACTGCAGCACTAGGTCCTCGTCGTCCGCTCGTCCCAGTTTTCCATCACAAGAATAGACCTCTGATTCTCGAACTATCCAGGTCGTGGGTATAAAATCGGGACTTTCTAGGCTCGCGATGTAGCATAACTAGTCTTCCCCTTGTCCATTCCAGAACTTTTTTTTTTTTTTTCAAACCTTCCTACCACATAATTCTCCAAAGCACTCGCAACAAAATCTCCTAGCTAACCTTCTGCACTTACAATCGATACTAGGTGGTTTCCAAACAAAAAATATTATAAAGAGAAAATGTCAACAGCCATATTAGATTTAAATACGATTATTTACGTTATTTAGTAACCAAATATTAACATAATATAAAAACTATAGCGAGGTATTCAAAGTTAAAGTTAAAATTACGTCTGTAATATAGACAAGTACATGAGATATATTACACCTACTATCTGAAACACTACTGCAGTGGAATTTGCTTTAAACTTTCTACTAAAAAAACGGGTTCACCACTGAAAGTTTCAGTCAGGCGAGATATCTACGATCCCCAGTAGCAACATACGTTGGGCCAACGGTTGGGAATTGGTTAGAAAGGTTGACAATATGTTGTGTTGGAAATCATACATTAAACCAACGGTTGGCTTTTGGTTGGAAATGATGAAAATAGGTTGTGTAGGAATACTCCTATAAAAATAACTTTGGCCCAACATTAGTTTCCATCTGAAAACCAACTTATTTTATCATAATAGTGATAAATTGTGTCATAACAGACACAAAATAACATATTTATCCCAAAAAACACCAAAAATATTGATAATGGAAATTCTTTATTAATTGATAGAATGATGGGAGAGTGATGGAAATACAACCGTTGGTTGTTAGTGTATACGAATATGTTGGCCCAACGTTATTTTACAACCAATTTCCAACCTAACGAATTTTGAGAACAGAATGCCAAAACAGCCAATAACGTTTATATAATACAATATTTAATAAAAAAAATTGTTAAAATACAGTTATTGAAAATGTTTTAGTCGCTGGAGGAATGTTGGATAAATGTGCGATAAAGGACGGTTGGCTATTAACAGATTTATGTACTTTGGGCCAACGTTATATTTCCACAGAATCCCAACAATAATAAATTAACAAAAATAGGATTTACACATTTCATAGACCCGATACCTTCACCTCGTAACTGAAAGAAAATTGTTAAAATGTGTTTTATTGTAATTTTCAATTATTTGGTAGAATGATGGGCAAAGTTGGTATGGCAAATGTTGGTTATTAGTAAATATGCACACGTTGGTCCAACATAATTTTACAACCAATCTTAACTAATTTTATGAAAATAACACAAGACTATTTAATAACGTTAATGCAATGCCAACCTTTTTAAAAATAATACTGTTAGAATACAGTTAATGTTAATTTTAATTTGTTGGTAGAGTGTTGGACAAATGTGAGAAAGAGAACGTTTGGTCACTAACAGACGCATGTTGAGCCAACGTTATTTCTCAACTGATTTCCAACTAAAATAATTTTAAATAATTGAATTTACACATTTTATAGAACACATTTATTCACCTTTTAATTCCAAAAAAATTGTTAAAATGTGGTTTGTAGTAATTTTCCATTCGTTGGTAGAGTGATGGGTAAATGTTGGTATGGCAACTGTTGGTTGTTAGAAATTATGCTTACGTTGGCCCAACCTAATTTGAAAACCAATATCCAGCTCAACTAATTTTACGAAAATAACACCAGAATATTTATTAACATTAACACAATGCCATCTTTTTTTTTTTTTAAAGAATAGTGTTAAAATACAGTTAATGCTAATTTTTTATTTGGTGGTGGAGAGTAGGACAAATATGAGTATGTTAGGCCAACGTTATATTTCAACTGATTTCCAACAAAATTTATTTGTAAAAAATAGGATTTTCACATTTCTTAGAACACAAAAGTTACATCTTAAATCAAAGAATATTGTTAAATTATTTCATGGTAATTTTTCATTCATTGGTAGAATGATGGGTTAATGTTGGTATAACAACTGTTGATTGTTAGCAACTTGTTGATAGGAAAATTTTGAGTAGACAACCGTTAGTTATTAGCAATTATTCCCGGTAGCAACATACGTTGGACGAACGGTTTGAAATCACTTGGAACTGTTGGTTTGTGTTGGAATACTTACATAAATGCAACGTTGACCCAACATTGTAAGCCAACCTAAATTTTATGAAACAACATTTTTGTGGAATTTATCAGCACTGCAAATAAACTGACAAAGAATTTTTTAGAATTTTTGAATGGTTTATTGAACGTTGGCAACAAGTTGGCAAACATACATTTGGCTTTTGGAGTAGATTGTTATGTTGGGCTTTATGTTATAAAACCAAAATTTTTCTTTAACACACAAAATAACATTGGATATGGAAATGGCACACACAATCTCACAGGCTATGAAGTATTCTAAATATTTTAACATTAGAAGAGAAAGTTTCTGAACAATTAAAATGGTTGGTTGACAAGTTGATAATTTAAGTGGCAGAGTGTCTGAAAAACTACAAACATTTCACTGAATGTAGGCGTTCAAGTAAGCATTCATGCCGATTGCTTAACTAAGGTAGCAAACAAAACATAGCGCATTTCAAGTTGGCATTGTAGAGTAATCGGTAATATATTGGGTCGTAACGTAAAGTCAACGTAAGGGTCGTGAGTTCGAAACCAGTGCAATTCTTTAGGAAGTTTGTGCTGTACATGAGAGCTCTAAAAATAAGAGAATTACCTATATTTGCCTTAAATTTGCTTTTTTAGAGTACTTTTTTCAGCATTTTGTTCATCCAACGTTTCGCCAATGTTGGTCCAACGTAATTCAATTGCAGAAGCCAACGTTGGGCCAACGTAGACCCACGACATTTTGACACTAGTCCAACCTATAATGGCAATGTTGGGCCATTGCTGGACAAATGTTGTTTTCGGGTTGGCATCCAACCAAAAAACCAATGTTGGGCCAACGTATGCCCGAGTGTCATTTGATGTCAGACCAACGTAATTTTTCCAACGTTGGCCCAACCTTGAGGCAAACGTTGGACTTAACATGCTCCCTAGATTCTACTTTTATAGCGATATTAATTTTTACGCCTAAACGAGATCAGATATCAAAAATTTGTCTGGAAGTTTTGTATAAAATCGTTTTCTCCACGTTGACTGATTTTTCAAGGCAATAAAAACTATGGATTTAGTTAACTACGGAAATAACGAAATTCTGGTTAATTGACTTTTTAGTAGAAACCGTATAATTTCTTACTTTGAAAAAAATAGCTATCATGGCAAAAACAATTTTAAACAAAACTGCCAGACTGATTTTTAAGGTCTGTTCTCGCAAAAGCAGTAGAAACTAAAGAGACTAAGAGCACGCGTGGCCTTAAGAGAGGAATTGGTGATTGAAAATTGACGTTGAAAATCTACACTTGATAAAAATTACCGAAAGTAAGAAGAAATAAATGATGACATTCCGCTCGCGTTTTAACAACAGCAAGATCTGCATCTGTGGGGGAAAATTTACGTTTCGAATACCACACGTCTTAAATGATGCGGTTGCGCGACCCTCCTGTGTATCGCGTGTTGCCTACCTGTTAGGTTCCGTATTTTATACGTCCATTTCCTGGAAAACTGTTCACTTGAGGGTGTCGCGACAAGGCGACCTTTTTGGTTCATTTGGAGCCTCCTACCTTGCGTCATTAAATAGCTGAAAAATGCAATGGTAAAGAATTCCACGCAAACAAAAAAGGGCTTGGCCAACCAACTCTGTTATATAACAATGTCTTACAAACAATTTTTTTGCAGATTGCAAATCTTGTTATTGTTAAACCACATCCGGAAATTATTTACATATTTCTCCTTACTTTTAATAATTTGAACACTCTTTCTTTCCAATATCAGTTTTCAATTGCGAATTTCTCTCTTAAGGTTTGCAAAGTTTGTAACATACTTTCGTGAAAAACCGGTATATTATATTATCATTTCAAGCACCTTAAGGGAATTGATTTTTGCTTCGTACATTTTCTGACGTTGGTATTTCCTTGACCAGTACAATTCCAGAGATTAGAGAATCATACCGATGAAGTATGACATTTATGTTCATTGGTGAGGAGTGTGTAGCCTTGAAAAGGAAGGTGAAGGAGATTCGCCAAATTGACACGTGGAAAAGTTGTTGGTTACCTTAGCAACGCGTTTTGTTTGGCTATGGGTTTCCAACCAAATCCTCATTCCTCCATAGGGATATTACGTAAAGAAACGATTTAATAATAATTTAGAGAATGGTTTAGAATTACTTTTGCACTAAATACAACTACGTAGGGTAAAATTTCCTCGCAAACTATAATTTTCAAAATATTCAAGTTAAAAACTGCAATATTTTCAAACGCCGTCGTAAACACTGAACACACGTTCTTATTGGTTAACAGTTGTATGACGTCGTTGGACATTTTTGGTAAACCGCCCGCCAGCCATCTTTGTTTGTATTAGAATTGTACACTGATTGAAGTTGAGTGCTTCGATGATTACAGTTGAAAAAAATATTGTAATGTCTTATAGTTAGAAATGATGGTTTATCGTGGGAAAACTTGACTATTTGCTAGGCTTCAACGTACGTTCAACTTATCAAAAGATTACTGGCATTTCCTTGTACGCGAAGCTACTGCCCTATTTGACTAAGCCAATAAGAATCCCGCTATTTTAATATTTGATGCACGTTATTGGTCTATAGACAGCTACGTTGTGTCAGTGTTTTGAAGGCTATGTTGGCACAAAACATTTTCGCGATATACCATCATCTATACTTATAGTATAATCATAAACTATAATTCTACAATATCTTAGGACAGAATGTTCGCGTGTTATGAAAACAACATAACAGGAATTTTAGAAAATGGTAAGCAACACTCTTGTTTCACAATCTTAAATCCCTGTGTACTCAAAACCATCAAATAAAATTGCCAGTGATGCAACAGTAAATAGGAGCTAAAACATAATATTTCAAATGAGATTCGAAGTTGCGTGTAAATTTTGGTAGCGCTTCGTTACTATTAACTACTTTAGTGTAATAAAATGCAATTAAAGTTTATATTTTGATCAAACGAAAATGTATCTTTTTTTCTCTAGGGGTCAAAGTACAAGAAGAAAATATTAATGCATGTTTACAAGTCGTATACTAAACCAACAGAACCTTGTAGGTAAAGATTACCTGTAGGTTTACTGCTGTATGTTACATAAAACTATTTGTTTATAAGTGGTCCAGGATACAGTTAGCACTTTTGAAACCGTAATTACTTGTTTCACTTAAGATAGTTGTACTTTCCTGCAACTTTTTAATATAAACATAGCGCCCTTAGTAACAACGGAAGTGTACAGAGTTTATCGTACTCAAAAAGAGATCGCACTTTATCCCGAAACACCTATAATAACGGTGCCAGTCCGGGCATGTACACAAATAATTAACTTACACTGAAGTGATGGTCACATACTTAAACGGTACTTTTGGAGCAAACAGCAGACTGTTTCAGGTCTCGTATGGTAGCTTTCGTCCAGGCAGTTCGTATTGTTTCGTTACACGTCACTTTTATAAGTATTTTATTCGTAGCACATTTTGTTGTATTTATACAAAAACAAAGTATAGACAGTTTACAGTTTTTTTTTGGAAGTCCAGACATACCAGTTCTTGCCACATAAACCACAGGATTTAACGTTATTTTACGAATTCAACATAAGTTGCTGTAGAATTTGTGTAAAACAAAGCTACAATAACAAGTTCAGTGACGTCACAGTAACGTCAATATGGCGGCGTATGCTTTTACCGGAACTAATAGGAAAGTTATTTTTATAGATCGTTCGGGATAAAGTGAGCACTAAAAATTTAACCTTTGAAAAATATCACTAACCGTTACTGTATATAATTCAACATTGCAGATAGTCCGCTTACTACTTGTAAGGTTGGCAGCGAATTCACGCAATATAGTTCCGTATATTTTCCTATTTAAATACAACAACACTGAAACAAAATTAATTTAAAGCGACGTAATTGTATTTTATATAATTAATAAACTTTAACATGAAGTGCCGTGTCCAGAGAGGTTAGACATTTCCCATCGTTAGCCGTTACGCGCGGAAAGATACGAATTGGCTGAAAATATGTCTTTAGCATGGCTTTATTGAGTGCCCACATTATCCTGAAGCACCTATATTTACGTTACTCTCGAGTTCAACAAATGCAAATTAAGAATGTGTGGTTCCGATATTCATTGAACCAAAAGTACCAAACACAATTATAAAAAAAAAATTGCAGGTAATATCTCTGTATACGTACAGGAAAAGTTGATTACACTTTGCCATATTGTTCCTTGAACAAAGTCACCTTGACTTCAGTATAGCCTGCTAATGCTCCATCTGTGCTTTACTATCGTCTCTGTACAATTCCTGTAGCCACGCGGAGGAAAATAATTTCTAACTTATTCTCGAATGCTACTAGTTAAGAACTAATTGCTAATTATATGCTGTAATTTAAGGAGAACAATGCACAATGACCACGTATGTATGACAGTATGCGTAACTATAGGTACTGGGGCAGCTAAGGGTTGATAAGGTTGATAAAATTGTGAAAGTTTTAGAAAATGGCTAAAAGACCTAAAACGGTTATGATGCTTACAGAAATATTGACAAAACAGAAATGTAGTACTGTACGAAATGTTTGCTTAGTACTCGGCTTATAATGTAGTGTTGTATGGAAATATGAATATTTGTGCCCTTCCCAAAATTATGTTCTAGTTGAGCCTCACTAGGTGGAAGTTGGTGTGAAGTGTTGCGCGCCTGATTCTATGCAACCGGTCGTACACACCTGCCCGCAGCGCATTGTCTTCTAGGGGTCGTATGCCGCAACATTTGATTCAAGTGAATGATGTAAAAATAATGTTCCTAGTATAAGTGTAACAGAGTTCGTATTTCAATTGGTTAAATAAAATACGTATGGAGTTAAAACGTCGAATTTCCGTACGTCTGCTTGCAGCGTATGGGTTCCTATACCATATATTACATCGCGATGAAGCTTTGCTGAGTAGTACGTGCACTCACGAAGGTTTATGATGACATAATCATGTTTAAGAAATTGGGGAGGGGGTTTGAATGGGGCAGGGGGCAGAACAGGGTACACAGAAAGTTTACCGAAAAAAAAAATATATTTTTCAAAATGTTTCTAAAACAATCATCAATGATCGTTAGTATAGTTTCGCATTAACATAGAATTTTAAATATATTTCTTGTTAAAGAACTATTTTTTAGAAAATTAAAAAATTAATTATGTCATGATTTATTATATTAAATGGTATCAGTACTAATGTTACTACATGTATGGAATTTGAAGCGTCCAAAAGCTTTCATTAAAACTTTAATTATTTTCTTCAGAAAAAAAATAGTTTTTTAAACTAAACTAAAAATAAAAACGTATTTTTACGACTTACTCAAGGTAATTTGAAAAACTCGGACTGAACTTGCACAACTCAAAAAGGCTTTGGGACCGCGGTGGCCGATTGATCTGCGCATTCGCCACACCACAATGCGATCCGGGTTCGATTCCTGACGGGGTCAGTCCCCGGATTTTCGCACGAGGAAATCGTGCCGGACAATGCCGTTGGTCGGCGACTTTTCTCGGGGATCTGCCGTTTCCCCCACCATTGCATTCCGGTGCTGCCCCTCACTCACATCAAGTCACCCCTCACCAGCGCTAAAGTCCTCGATATTAAACGCTGATCAAAATCTCTCACAGAGGCATTAAATTGCAAACCACGTGCACGAACTTGGGGGCAACAGACAGTCATTCTGTAAAAAAATATAAATGCGGCACTTTGCGAACATTCTCTTTTCATGCTTTCTAGTTGCTCTACAGTTCAAACAAATTTTTACGGATTTCGACCGGCGCTTGTGGATCAAGTCTCGCATTGTACTAAGACGCTATCTATCCCCACTCCAGTCATCGTGGTGTCAAAGGTCGAGGTCAGTAGTTTTTGTATTACCGTTGCATGAATGAAACGGCTGTGAATCAACTTTCCATGACGTGCGGTGTTGCGTTATCTTCATCGCCATGAAGTATGTCTTCCAGTTGGCCTGCAGGTCGCGTCACTGACTTCGCTGCACAATAACTGGGTAAAAAATACACTTTACCTACCTCTCTATTTCACCTTCTTTCCTTCTTTCTCTCTTTGCTTTGTTTTTTATCGACTACCAATCCGCAGTCAAAAAAGAGGTGTTGTGACATAGGTGTAGAATATTTTAATAAATTCCAGCATTGTTATTTAAATATAAAAATATTTCATTTATCGTTTTTATGTAGGAGAACTTGTAGAATGTAACATCGTTATTCGCTGTGATTTTTATTTTCAATTTGGTATGCCAGCTGGTTTCAGTGTCGTACATAAAACCGAAACATGCAAATTTTTGACATTTACGAGCCATTACGCAAAAACTATGAGAGATAAAAATATTTCATAATAGCAAAATTTGGTCACTATTTTTGTCTAAAATAAAAACAAAATATCTGGCACAAATATAAAAATATGACGATGAAAATTTCTGTACACCGTGTCCGTAAAGATTCTCCCTAGATAGGCAGTGTTTGCGAGTGTGAGGCAGAAAATCGACTGTCTCTGACCAGCGTATGTAATGCATCATCGCCTCTTCGCGCAATCCACTCATCTGGTGTGCAGTTTTTCACTATTATCCCTTTTCCTATAGGACTTTAAGATGTGACATAGTAATTTTATTTGTGGGCAGCATAACTCAAAGTCTAACGCTCAGCTGAAAACTAAACATCATCAAACAAATCTTGCCAAAGTCTTGAATAAAGAAGTCATGAAGGGAAATGCAGCATAATATGTTATACAGACACGGCGAGGAACGTCAAATAATACAACCCAGTGCCTGCCTTTGACGTAAGATGCGGGACGCATCTTTGACGTCAGCCAAGACGGTGTACATAAAGAAATTTTCTTTTATCCTGCCTGGGTTGATCTTTGCATTCTGTGTTTCAGCTTTTCTTAGACGAAGTGTGGACAGTCGCCAAGTTTACGAAGAACGCCCACGTCCGGCAGTTTCCAGCGGATGTGGAAGGTAAACAGTACACGTGACGTAAATCCGATTTGGGACACTTGATGACGTATAAACTACTGTAAACGAACAATGCTAAGAACTGTAAATGTTGGTTAAATTTGAAAATCTACAATCTAATACTTTTGCGCGAATATCGCATAGTCTTTTTGGTTTTACAAAATTCTAATTCCAGGAGTGTTTAAATAATACATCTTGAGCATTTCAAGCACGATTTTCTTAACAGCAATTTCTTGAGAACTTAAAAAAATACTTTCATCAATACTGAACAATGTCAATCGTCCATATTTAACTTAATTTCTTGTGCTATAGTGGTACTGTATAGTCTACACAAAATCAAACAATTGAAAAGTGGAGCATAAAAGTTTAAAAATTTTGGTTTGATTTTTTAAAACACTCTGCCGTATATATTCGCCATGCTAGTACAGGATGTTCATGATAATGTGAGCACTTTTAAAGTGTGTCTTGTGAGGTCTTGTCAAAAAATATTTTTACTGTGGCCTTGAACATCGACCTTGAGTACAGGTGAATCTATACACGTGCCTATAACTTGAACTACGATGTTTATATCAACAATTAGTGGATTGACATAAGCTGGCTGACAGGAATAACAGGACATCAGAAGTGCTTACTTTATAGTAAACGACCTATAAGAATGAATGCGGGTATGTAGTCGGCCACCGTGAACCCGAGTAAGGGACAACTACTACCACTAGTTGCGTTAATATCGGAAACTGGGTTGATCGGGTATCCGTTATTTCAAAATTACAGAACTTTAGTGTTTATGCTACTGACTTTGTTTCTCACTAAAATAATCTGAAAGCTTAAATTACTTTGAATTGCAATAAAACATTTTATTCGAGCGATTTTTCTCTTCATCCAGTCTGGCTAACATTAATTTTACTACCGTCTATAATATTATTATACCCGTCACTGGCAAACCCCTTCCCCCCAACAAACGTTGACAAATTTCTCCATAGGAATTTAAATTATCTTCCTAACACGTAGTATAATAATCTTACCCTGGCCCAACCGTGGTTGGTGTTGCAACAACGTCGTATATAGGATCTGTATGCTCCCAGGCTGATCCTATGGTATCACATTCCACCATCCCCCCCTTTTTCACAAGGTTTCTTTTTTTTTGGGGGGGGGGGGGCGGTGTCCAGGATCCTGCCCAGACAGTTTTTTAAATATTAACTCGCAAAAATAGAGTTAAAGAGCTTTTCTTAAATAAAAGAAACTAAACAAAAAGTCTATATTGGATGAGTCAGTACGCAGTGTATTAATTCTGCCAGGCGATATCTTAAGAAAAAGTTAGAAAATGTATTAAAATTTTTAGTGTGCTATCCTGAAAACCGACTGCAAAATGTAATTTCTTTAAATTGAAAACAATATATTGTGTGATATCAAGCAACAAACTAAACAGTGTCCAAACAATGAAAGATAAAGTAGTTTTACTTTTTATTTAAAGAAACAACATTTTTGAAGTCGATTTTCGAAGGAGCATTGACCACACGAAATTAACGGACACTGTCCTGAATAATGCTGTATATTTTTATTTAATTGAAGCACAACGTATTTCGTAATTAATGAAATTCTTTTCCTTTAATGCCTAATCTATGCAAAGACGAATTTAATTATCTGTTTTTTTTTTTGTTTATGGTGCGAGCCCCAAGGTTGCAGCGTAAAAAGCCTGTTCGTAAATGTGGCCTTGTGTGGAAACACATCGCAGCAAAGAACCAAGATGAGTGACAACATCAGCGCCTTATGACCTTGAAAGTCGATGTGTTATAAGGCAAGAATCGCCACGTGGAGATGTGTCGCTGAGGAGAAGCCAATAAGCAGGATGTTGCAAAATTCCATGTCAATATTCTAGGGTAACAATCCTCACGTGTAGAGGAAAAAAACGTGTTATATGAATATAGGTCCAAAAACGCACCGTTTCTGCGCTACAGTTGGCATACATGACGTATGGTTCATGGCGCGCTGGCAGGATAATGTTGCTGTGTCACAGTTGTTCCTACTGTCTGTGTGTTAGTGGCGTAGTGTGTGGCGTAGTAACATGTTATGTACTGCTGTAATGATGCCACACAGCAACCTATGTTCATGTGACACTTTTTATTCCTCTAAAAGTGAGGATTGTTTCCCTAGAATATTGATATGGAATTTTGCAACACATGTAGAGCCTTGGTCATAGAGGCGATGTGGGACTAGATGTGCGAGCTAGTGTCGTCGTTACAACTCCCTTGCTTCCGACTCACAAAACGTGGGAAATCCCCAAAAGTCCTGACGAAAGGTACGGTAGCGATTCACATTTTAAATTTCATTAAATGGGCCTTATTATGTGTCGAACCTACATATATGCCCCAACTGATGTTTTTTTCCATGTTGCGGCTAACACTGAAATGAGGTTTTGTAACCACCATAAAATATTCTGTCATCATGGACCTCACAAAATTATTTGTGGTGGCCGCAGATGTTTTTTGGTGTCCCAAGTAAGACTTTGCAGTGACTACAAAAACCACTATAGAAATAGTTGGTTAAGTCCATTTTGGGGACACTACCAAACAGCTTTACCGTATAGGACCTCAAATCTTTATAGTTTCAAGCAAAGTCCATTGCATGTTTCTAGACTAGTTTCACACGAATGCCGTGAGTATTTTTCAGATACAACAGGTTTAAAAAGCTGTTTATAGCCTTTTTGAGGGGCTCCTAAAAGATGAGATGCTCTGAAACTACCTTCCCGTCATCGTTTGAAGTGTATTTCCTTTTCGTACATTGACACAATGGGCACATGTGAAATAGGTTCGTAAAAACGTATTTACGAACATGCTGCAACGCATTTCAAGCGCGTGGTAGTAGAGGCTTTTTAAGTTGTGAAACGGAGTATGATAGACTCCGCACGGATAGTTCAACCTTTTAGAAACGCAAAAGATACAGAAATTGCACTGAAAATGTTACATTTAGTACTGTACAATTATTTGAAATTAAACACCAAAAGGTAATAAATATATTTTGAATAGTTACAAGGTATTAAAGGTACAATTTCTTGCGCCATTTGTCAGAATGTACATTAATAAAATATTGAACTTAAGGGGGAGTGTTAGACAATTTCATTATATTTAGCATTTTTTGAGTCATAACATTTATTCAGATTCTTATATCGACATTTTCTCTTCGACAAAGCGTAGGATGTAGTCTTGGTAAACTGATTGACGTAAATAATAATGGAATCTTTCATTAATTTGTCAAGCAGAATCATTGCAAGAGAATTATAGGTTAACTGTCAAGAAATCTCTTGCAATGATTCTGCATGACCAGTTAATGAAATATTCAATCATTATTCATGTCGAGCAGTTTACCAAGAATATATCTCATACTTTGTCGAACAGAAAACGTTGATACTACAATTTGAATAAATGTTATGGTTCAAAATCCGAAAGTACAGTAACTTTGTCTAACACTCCCCGCGGCATTTATAGCTGTACGTCTGGTACCAAATGACATCCGTAACAACACACACGGCGGGTGTTAACGACATCCTGCCGTGGCCCCAACAGGAAGACTTTTTCTTCCCACCCTTCCACCTCTCACAACCGTTGTCCTCTCACGTCCTCCTTTTGTTTCTCGCTCACGACCCGGTCAAGTCGCTGCGGTAACCGCAAGGCCCGGCAATTACAACCCGAGGGAATGCTCTCTGGGGCTGGTTGTCTAGGCGTCCAGCCTTCCTGGAAGCTGGCGTGGCGCCAGGAGGTAATTCCTGGACCACGTGGTCTAGGCCTGCAGCTGTCACGTAGCTTCCCGCTACGGGCCAGCCCCATCAACTTCAGGCCTAGCTCTTTAGTTCTGCTGTGGTTTAGAAAATATTTGTTATAATGCAAACTAATACACATACCAGAAATTCGTTTTTACAGTTTTATCACTTATATATCATCGTTTGTATTTAAGTTTATCTTTTCCAGTACACCAAACGGATTTTTAGATTTTTGCCCCTGAAATATCACATTTTGTTGTCTAAATAAGCCAAAATGAAGCAAAATAATTTTTGCTAGCAAATTGTATATTATAAAAAAAAAAACTCTCTGGCAAAATTGTGTACTGTACGACTGTACACAGTCTTGAATTTTTTCAAAGTATTTGGTTAAAAATTATTCTAGTTATTTGCAATTGTTTGAAACTGAACTGTGGAAGAAGCTTTCCATCAATAAAAATTCCACTATACACCTGATATACAAATTTATTGTTTTAAGAACCAATTCAATGTATGCGTTGACATGTTTGCACTATATTTGTTTTATGTGTTAAATACAATTTGTAAACAGTGATAGAAAAAATGGATTCCAATTTTTTTCTATCACTGGTTACAAATTGTATTTTTTATGTAATACAAATTTTGGCAGAACTGTTAAAGAACACATACATTAAATTAGTTCTTCAAATAATCATTTTGGATTTGTACTCTAAAACTAATATTATTGCTTTAAAACAAAGAATGTGTACATCCGGGGTATAATGGAATCTTAAGGACCTGGTTCACCTCAGTTTTCAACGTAATATTTTATTTTTTAAATTTTTACCAGATATTTTTTTATATTAGGCAAAAATTTTGATAACATCTCCCTCTTAGGAAATTTTTGTATCTCTCATATAGTTTTTGCGCAATGAGTCATAAACGTCAAAATTTGCACTTTACGGTTTCATGTACGCCACTAAAACCAACTGACACACCAAACCAAAAAAAAATCACAGTGTATAACAATGTTGTAGGCTATGATTTGACACACAAAAAACAGAGATGTACATAAAACCGTAAAGTATAAATTTCGACGTTCACAACCCATTAAGCAAAAACTATGAGATATACAGACATTTCCTAAGAGGAATAGTTAATCACAATTTATGTCTAAAATAAGAAAAAATATATCTGGTACAAATATAAAAACAAAAAAAAGACGTTGAAAACTGAGGTGAACTTCGCCTTTAAGGGCATGGTCTACAGCAATTTTCGTCATATTTTTATTTAAAATATTTGTACTAGATTTACGGGAAAGGGTCCACCGGTACTCTCTTATTTAAATTAGCGTGATTATCAACTAACCTAAAATCTTGCCCTCTTGGCTTGCTAACTAAAAATCCCGGCAAAGAATATTCTAAAGTGGAAGGGACTTCAACAACTTTTCCATTTTGTTCCAAAAACATTTCAATTTAATTGGCGAGCATTGGAACGAACGGCTGCGAAATGGCATTTTATCCGTCAAATACAGTAGAACTTATATGGCACCACATCACAATTTCCAATCCTCTCAGTTACGACATCTTTAAAATCCCACAATATGCTTTGCACGTCACATTCTCTACTCTCTCCTTCCTCCGTGATTGCAAACATTTTTTCCTTCCTCCTAAATCCCGTTTTAACCCTTACCTTAATATCAAAACTAAAAGACAACCTACCTTTCTGAAAATCCATGATTGCTTGTACATACCCCACACAATTCAAACCTAACACTGCATTTATGCATAACCCTCTAGTGACTGCAAAACCAAAATTCCATGAAAAACCACCAATCTTGCAATGTAACATCACTGTGCCTTTGCACCTCATCTCCGACCCATTGGTCATAACTAAATTAGGTGTAGCGCGCACGTTTAATTTGCCCTTTAAACCGACGTCATTCCTAACGAGTCGTTTCCAGAACTCCCAGCTTATCAGGCTCTTGGCAGCCCCGGAATCCACTACACTCCTTCTTCGAAACGCCCCCCCCCCCTTATGCCCCCTCCGCACCAACACTACATTACCCATGAAGGCCTCGGGCGGGAAATCGCATGTATCGGCGGTTACAAGGTCTCGCCTCCCTTTCGCCCGCCTCTGTTTTCCGGACACTGTCCTTTCATGTGTCCTACTGCGTTACATTTAAAGCAATGACATTAATTTATTTCAACTTTGTCCTTTTGGCAATTGGCTGCCCAGTGACCTCTACCCTCACAATTTGCGCATCTTCCTGTCCTACTTCGTTCCCACGTCCTCTCAATCGGCTTTTGCCTCCTTTCGTGCTCACTCATGTCATTTGACATCACATGGGCCCTACCCTGTCCTTTGTTCCCTTCCAAACCCTGATGTTGTACAGCAAATTCCTTATTATATTCTCGTCGGGTCACCCCTTGACTCTGATCATAGATTGCCAATTTCCCCAACTCAGTCAAGGTCATCGGATACAAACACAAATTACATTCCGCTCTCGTAGCAGGAGAAATGTTTTCCATGATCAAAGTGATCAAATCCCTTTGCTCCCTCAAATCTCCTAGGGCCCTACTATAGTCCACTATTGATTCCACTAAAGATATATTAGGTTTTTAAAAACTTTCCACGTAACGTTAAATACACCTAAACCTAACGCCTACGGGACAAACAAGATCTACGACCCCTTTTCTAAAATATTCAACACTACATGTGTCGTCATTTGACAAGACTTCTACCAGAACTTGTGACAGAGGTCTCATACACTTTACCGCCAAGCCTGTTAACAAACTCTTTTCGGAAATCTGATTCAAATATTATTCTCGATAATTTAATCAAAAACTCTAGTATTGGTTCCACCTCCCAGGAATACACGCAAGGTAAGGTTTTAATCAAATCTCTAGTTCATCTTTTGTTTTGTTCCTTTACATAACCCATGTTCCCATACAAAGTCCTTTTGCCACTCTTCCTTAAGCCAAGTAATCGCTCTTTGACGCAACTCAATAGCTGTTTCGTCTTCAGTTACTACAAGACCCATCTCATTTAAATACATAATCAAATCAGCTCGCCCCAGACGGTACAAAAAGTCTGACGGTGCAGACATGCCATTTTGAGAAATTATCAGTGTATCCTGATTAAAAAACACCCTAGCCCCATTACACACAAGTAGGAACAAATTTAATACTAGCGCAAAATGTAACGTAAACATTCCTTTGCTCAATAATGAAAAACAAATCCAAATATACCACTTGCCCCAGAAGGGAGCAGACTGGCGCAGTTAATTGTACCCACAATTTACCCAACTTCATGTAAGCCGTTATGTTTTCCTCAATAAATACGTGGACGGGGCAAGACTCGTAGAAAATGCGTATAGACTAATCTACGCTTATAGCTATTAGCTATAATGATGACCTCCATAACATTCTTGAGAAAAGAAACATTTAATGACTTTAAAATTGTTATATTCAATACTCAAACACAATTTACAGTCTCTTTACAATCTCAGAAAATCACTTGCCACAAGGCATCAAATTGCGTACAAATCTTTACATTTAAAATCTCTCTCTCTTCAAACAATTTTATAACCCGATGAACACAAACCACACTCTTACTCTCGTGTTCTACACCTCTAGTCAAACCAGTAAACTTCGCGATGCGATTACGTTTCCATATCCCATTTGATAGAGAATGCCTAATCCTTCTGCTACTTTTCATGTAGGGCTTCTTCCTTTTCCCAGAAGGAACACGACTAGAAACCCTACAGGCACTGCCGAATTCAATCCAGAAATGCAGCGAGCTTCGCACTTGCGGCGACACCACTTCGAAAGACGTCATCAATCGACGAAATTAAAATCAGACTCACCAAATCTAAATACTGCCACTCCCGTGATAACTACACATACCCAACGTAGTGTCTCGCGCACTCTGTGATTAAGGAACATTGTCAGCTATCCTCTCTTAAGTGAAGAAATCCTCATTAACTCGGGCCACCGGCCTACTAGTAATGTTAAACTGACGTCCGCACCCAACAGTGGTGTTGACCCTTTCAAAGCCTGATCCAAGAGTGAACACCTGTCTCTCAGTGCCCCTCCAGGATCGAATCACCGACCAGAGTGCTCCTACCGCCGACCAGAGTGCTCCTACCGCCGGCCGCCAGAACTAGACACTCTCCGCCTTCCCCAGGCCTACCCCTCCATGTTCAGTGGAGTGACAGGTCTGAAGTTGAATGGGGGAACCCCAGCATCGACGACCGGGGCTTTCAGTTATTTATGATTGTGATTCATTTATCTTTAACAAAAAAAATCAGAACTAACCTAAACTTACAAAAAAAACTATACTATTAATCTTAAGGCATATTGTCCAGAAATCAGTCTCGCAAGTTGTTGTTATTTAGGTTTCTTTTCGTTGAGTCAGTAGAAATTGTTTAAGTTTCTTTCTGAAAACGACATTGTTACTAGATTTCAAATCCTCCGGCAGAGCATTCCACTGGCTGCAAGACAGGTAGCTGAAAGATTTTTTAAATATTGAGCTTTTATGTTGTGGAACTTGTGAGTTCGTTTTGAACCTAGTTTGATATGTGTGCTGTGGTGTTTGCTTATTTATCTTTTCATACAGATAGGATGGCACTTTCTTAGTGAGGATTATTTTTTGTTGACACAAAAAGTGAAATAATTATCTACGTTCCATATTTAGCCAGTTTGATATATTTAAGTAGGGAGTTATGTGATCTCGTATTTTCAGATTGTAGCAGAAGCGAATACAAGAAATCTGAACCTTTTGGATTCTGTGTTGGTTTTTTTTTTTGTCAAGGTAAATGTGATGATCGTAAGTTTTGCTACTGAAGAATAAAATTCATAGTTACATTCCTTTTTTCAGTCCATTTTGTTTAGCTTGGAATATCAATTTTGTGTAGATACATTTCACTCCCTCAGGTACCTCAGTAGGCTTCCATATTTGGAAAATTTGGCAGATAACAAATTAATTTCTTATTGCAACTTCACAGCTATTGATCAAGTCTGTACAACTCACAGTTACTGGCAGAGCCTTTTTGGTATGTACTGTCCTCAAAAATTTCAGAAAACTGGCAATATTTTTATTTCAGATTCTGTAATTTTTTTGACAGTACATTTAAAAAAAAATCTGTGCTGTTGTTACATATGGCTTAAAATTGCCAGTGACACTGTTCTTCAGTGTAATTTTTCTAAATGAACAGTAGTTACGTTATTCCATGTTGAATGAAACACACAATTTATTAAATTTGTTTCATGTAGCTTCATTTGAAGTTTGATCCCATTTATGTAACAATATATATTTTATATTGTGTTTTACCTTTTCCAAACATTTTAATATCTATATGTGGCCATGAAAAATAAAGTACATGTTTAGGTGAATCCAGAACAAAATATCAGAAAGTATTAATAAAGCCTTAAAAGAACATGACACGTATGCATACTTAATTCAAGTTCACCACTACTCATTACAGCACATTTAACGACTGCCAAAAGTGGCGCAAATGGGTGTTTTTTGGTATGTAAATCTTGCAGCAAAATCTTTAAAAAGTATAACCATGTACAATATACCTTTATCTTTAATACTACATCATAAAATGATAGCTCACTACTGAAAGTAGTATGGTGGGGGAAAATTTATGAGTATAGGCCATTCTGGATAAAATGAGCACTCAAAAAAGCCCTGCTAAAGATATATTTTCAGCCAAGTCATATCTTTCCGCACGTAACAGCTAACAATGGGAAATATCTAACCTCTCTGGACACGTCACTTGATGTATGCACTTGTAAGATAAATTGTGTAGTCAGTATGAATCTATACAGTTTGATAATGAAAAGTTTATAAATTATATACAATCCAGTTATGGCTATTTTGATTAATATTATTTCAGTATTGTAGAATTTAAATAAGAAAATACACAGAACTATATTCTGTAATTTCGCTGCCAACCATACAAGCAGTAAGGCAACTATAGTTAATGTTGAATTATATGCAGTAACGGCTAGTGATATTTTTCAAAGGTAAAATTTTTAGTGCTCCTTTATCCCGAACGACCTATGTTTTTAAAGTTTCAGAAAATAAAAATATTTATTTGTTCAATAGTTTTCAGAGCACTGATAAAACAGTCTATATCAGTGTGGGCTACACTAAAAAAAGTCAGAGTTGACATATATGTAGATTCAACAGATACAGAGCACAATCTAATATAATTTAACATTGAACTCCGTCCTTGCTCCCACCTGGGCTCTGAGGCAAATAAAAGCAACATAGCTGGCATATAGTTAAATTTTAATACTTTTGAAATGGATAACTGATATACACAATTATAAGCTATTTTTTTCAACTACATCCCAGACTATTTCATTACCTTTGTTACATAGGTCTTAATTGTGAAAGAAAAATTCCTATTCTTACTATAGTCATGTCTCTGCGGTAGGCAGCGTCCTCAACATAGTTAATTAGTCTTTCAATTTGTTATGAAAATATTTTTTGTAACCACAAATACATCTATAAGAAACATTGGACCAATACACAGAACTAGACATTCAACATTTATTAACCGAAGCAACACCAAAACTGTTCCAGCAGCAGTTCTAGCAGCAAACAATATTTTTTAGGATTAAGAATTTCATCCGTTAAATTAAATTCTAAACATTAGTTAAATGCCACTTACTGTATGTGTACATGGTTATTTTTCACGTATTTAGTTTAGTTCTGTGAATTTTTCACACAGTGAAAGTTTATCTCTTATTAGTATTCTACCTTTTCAACAGTTATATTTTGTACATCCTTAAAATTTTGGGATGATTGGCAAATTTGGAAAGGGGGGGGGGGGGGGGAAGATCACAGAATTTCAAACATATTTTTAAAAAACTGCTAAAGACTGTTATCTAATTATAATTTCTCATTCATACAGTTATTTTACAATTCTAAATCACTGAAATGCATTCAAAATAAACAATAAGGAATTTAGTTTTCATGCCACTTCACTATGTACGAAATTTCCAATACAATTATCCAAGTTCATCAACTGGTCTGCAAAGCTGGATTACACAGTCTAACTGTGATGCTTTTATTACTGCAGACGTATAGACATTTGACGCACCAGGTGAATGTGAAAGGAGTTGTTATCAAGGAAGGGACAAGGGAGGGAAGAGGAAGTGTTCAGAGCACAACATGCTGCAGGATGCCCTGACGTATCAACAGCTCGCACTGGGAGCGAGGCAGCAGGTGCTGGCTATTCTTCTTCAACACAACTACATCCCCATCATCGAGCTCCAACCGGCCGTAGTCCACCAGACACCGCACCTGCACATCAGTCCTCCATACTGCAACACTGCCTTACCCCACAACACTTTACAACTGAGCACACCAGTCTCTCTCGAGCCTGCCATCATTCACTATCTGAGGAAGCTGGCCTGGCCGGCAAATGTTGCTCTCAGCTTCTACTTGTGAGAACTTGTACCCAGATTTATGTAATAAAACACACAGTAAGACTAATCCTACAGGATTTTCATATACCTAGGTACCAAAGTATCTCCAAACTA
The DNA here is from genome assembly GCA_003012365.1 of Medauroidea extradentata. NCBI lineage: Eukaryota > Metazoa > Arthropoda > Insecta > Phasmatodea > Phasmatidae > Medauroidea > Medauroidea extradentata. Next base: position 20,430 of record PNEQ01030191.1, on the reverse strand, counting down.
AAGCCAAAGAATGGACTCACAGAGTCTATATTATACAGTCTCTTCATTAAGAAAGTGGACAAACCTTTCTGGTCTACCAACCACACTGATGACCACCAGTAGTCGCAGCTTGTAACGGAGGCATTTCTAAGCCACTAAGAGTAAAAACTATTTCAAACATGGTACATAAACAACGGCAAGTAACTTGGAAACTTAAAGGTTTATTTCACGTCAACCAACCACAGATAATAAAATCATGGCTTGCTCACCACCACTGTTGGTTTACAAACAAGCATCTAACCTTCACAACTGATTAACATAAGAAGCATTGAAATCACTGTACTTACAATACTAACCATCACAAACAGCCCTTATTTCTGCAGAAGTCCATTCTGCAGCTCCTCATCTAGCCACCAACATCCATCAGCAGACTTACTACCCACACAAACTACATTCAGGGGAGCTATAACTGTTCTACAATAAACCTGTGCTACCACTCACAGTGAAATCACTCCAGCACAGACTAGATACACCCCACTACCAATACCAAAGAATTAAAGAGAAAACAGCAGATACAGTATACTAGTCTTAGCAGTTTGCAGTACCAAATTACATAATTCAGATGCAGAACCTGTAACAGCTCATACACAAGACTTTGACTGCCGTCACATGGCACGCAGAACATTTTCAGGCACTAAAGTGATTAACTTACATTAGCTTCAAACAAGCTTCAATCACAACCATATCCTATTAAAGAGAACTGATTACCATTGGTATTATGTAGTTTCAAACTGCACCCTTTTTGTGATGTGCCCCTTCTGGCTTCTTTGAAGCAAACTGTGCTCTAAATATTAATGAATTTGGTAGAACTTCCTGCACTAGAGGCCAGGGGCGTAGGAACATTCCGGAATTGAGGGGGAGGAGGACATCTTGGAACATCCAACCCGCCTAGTAATAATAATAAAAATAAAGTAGGGTAAATATTATTTCTCAACAGAAATTCCACTAAAAGTGTAAAGTTTTCGAATCATCATGCTTACTATGTCCATCATGAAAATACTATGATATTAACTATAAAACAATGTGATTTTAAACTTCAAGGAAATAATGCTACACTGTTTCTAACGTCCTGATAATGTACATAAACATTTCATATCTCTATGAAGCTTATTTAGTACATATTTTTCAGTAGTACTGGATTACATGTTTTATGTGAGCAATTTGTTATAATGTGATGACTTTAAAATGTTGCTTCCAGACAAGAATTTCAAAGCACAAATATGTTCTTGAACTTTACAGTAAAAGCGATTCTACTACCTCGCACATCACATCCCGGACCCCAGTACCCTGTAATCTCAGATACCAGGACTTCTGGCGCAGACAGTATATAAACATTGAATTAAAAAGCAAAACTAATAGTATATTCCTACTTGAGAGGCATATAAAGCTAAAACTAGAGATATAAGAAGCCATCACAGCCATCCACCCCTTGCCTGTCCATCCGTAAATCATGTGATCTACAGCCAATCAGCAGCCCCCAAAATTGTTATCCGTCTGTCCATTAAACCATACGCAAACTTTAACTTTTGATGACGGATGAAAGCACAGCCTTATAAAGTCACCTTTCAGCACACTTAGAGGGCTGTAAAGTTTTTTACAAACTTGTTTTAATTTAAATACCTATGTATTCTTTGCAATTTAATTGGTTTAAACCACATTCAGTTATCAGAGTATTTTATATGTAGCTACTTATGGGAACATAATTTCCTCTGTACGAAGAGATTTTCATCAGCACTTAACATCTAGGTCTTTTAACACTGGTGAGGGGTGACATGAGGTGAGTATGAAGCAGCGCCAGAATGAGAGGGCGAGGGAAATGGGAAATCCCCAAGAAAATCAGTCGACTAACAGCATCATACGGTACAATTCCCACATGCAAAAATCCGGGGATCAGCCCTGCTGGGAATTGAAACAGAATTGCCTTGGTGGGAGGCGAGTGTTCTCACTGAGCCAACTGTAGCCTCCTATATATGATGTAGTCAGCAAAATAATAATAAATTCAGTTTTTTTATTTGCGTAGCGATTGGCTTTGTTTTAACAAATTTCAGGCTCGCAAAATGTTTTCAAGCCATTTAATTACGCATGCTTCGGTAGTATAATTTTCCTAATGCATACATAGAAGAATGCTTTGAGAAACTCCATAACCATTTTCACATACTTCCATATATTTTTCTATTTCTTTTGACGCAATGGCGTATCATAAATTTAAAAAAAAATTAAAATATTCTCTTACTCTTGATGTGCAGTTCATTATGACACTGCACACATAATCTCTCTATATATAAAATAAAGTGCCCAGCTCATGTACTCATCAACGTACAGCCTAAACTGCTGGACATAGAGATATAGAATTTTGAAGGGGTTTTTCCCTCTGACGCATCCCTCCTGCTACTGGGGGACACACACCCAGGAAATTTACCTGAGATAAAAACTGCAGTACGAAAATAAAAATATTCCAGATCCAACCCTTAATTTCATATTAAAAATGCAGTGATTTCTATTGAATCATTGTCCTATCCAAATATTGAAGAATGTCAGCAAATGGATCACACATTTTTCAGAAGAAAAAAAAAATTCACTCTAAATGAAAATGAAAAATTTTTGCACATGAAAAACTTTCACAGCAAACTGTGGACACAACTACCTCTTCTTATTTACGATAGGAACTGAATGCTGCTGTTAACAAAAAAACCAAATTGAAATTATTTTAAATACTCTAAGTGCTTAAACACTTATTCATACTGAATAATTTTTTACACAATTCTAACTAAAATACACAGTAAAATCATTAGACTATCCCCATCTCGATAATACGAGCAAAAAATTCGAAGACTTTCCTAGTAGTTATTTATTATGTTACTACAACATCAGAAATTTGTGTTATAATTTAATTATATTTTGAGAAACATTTAAGAAAAACTATATACAGAAATAGTACCAACAATGTCTAGTGAGACATAAATTATATCGATAGCTAATTTTAAATGAGTCAACAATAAATGCTCAGTAATCAAAGATGAGCAAGAATGAATTATTACGGTCGGGCACGATTCAGGAAAGAAAAATATCAAACTTTTAACACTGGAATACAGATTGGAAATGCTAACAGAGAAAAGGTTTAGTACATTAATGCTGAACTATTTGCAAGTTACAAATCCAATCCAATTGTAATAACAAAATAATTAACTTAAATATACCTACAGAACTATACAAGTTTCTGCCAGTGACTTCTATAGAAATATACCTATAAGGTTATGCCAATGATATCTCATCTCAAAGGACAAGGTTCTCAAATCGAATCTGTTATCTCCTCAAGAAAAACTTTTATTAAACAACAAAATAATTCTTCCAAGCTTCATGTGAATTACAATGTAGATACACATGCATTTGCACTTTGATGGCCTGTGCAAAATATAACTTATTAATATTTGTAGACATAGCAGATTTTCACAACATAATTTTCCCGTTCATAAGGTGTAGTTTTTCAATGTTCAGGAATACCTTCTGTCTCTTGAAAATTATCCCCAATTTCAATATACTGCCACCTCTAATTATACTGCTTCAGCACAACTGTATAGCGTTGCATACAGTACCATATATATTTCACCAACAAGATAATACATAATACCAAATAAATACTAAATTTTAACACATCATGTTTCCAAAACCGACTAAAAAGTATAAAATTATTTCTGCTAAGAAAATACTTGTAAGGGATATATAAAAAAAACGCAATAGATATTAGCAAGGAGTGTAGTGAGTAACTGTCGTTGAGAAAACTCACACAATAGTTCATATCATTTGCAGTGCAATAAAATTTGTGACAGGTGAACTACAGTAAACTCCCGATTATCCGTGTTAATTGGTGCTGTGTCATGCACGGATAATCGGAAAACATGGATAACCCGCAAATAGCATATCTGTTAGTATAAAAATTAAAAAAAAAAAAAATTGAATTTATATTTAATTAACGTTTTCACCAAAACAAATAAAAGTACGTCTGGGGTGCATGGTAAAAAAACTAGATAAAATGATTATCGAAATTTTGTTAATCCACTCTTGCATGATCTCGTTAATCCATTCTTGTACGCAAGAGTTGACACTCTTATTTCCAAAAACATTTTTTTACAAAAATGTCTGGTTTTACAGTGTTCAACAAACAGAAAGCCGGACGGATAATCCAAAACCGGTTAATCGGGGCACGGATAATCGGGAGTTTACTGTATTTAGGTATGCATCATTCATCTACTGCATGCACCCAAGACTTCTTCGTTTTAAACTTTACAAGTATTTTCTTTGACGAAACTATTTTGTACTTTTTAATCAGTTTTTAAAATGTGAAATGTTAAAAATTTGTTTTCATTCAACATTAATTCCTGCTTTTTAGTCATGTATGTAACATTTTGTTATCAAAGGTTTTAAAAACAAGGTATATTAAATATTTTAAATTTTATTATTACTTGTTTCACACATTTTTTTCTCTTATACTGCATTGTCATCCAGTTCTGAGCTATGTTCACAGTTTCACCTGGAAGTTAGTTTAAAATTGGCTGCAACATTTGTACAGAACAGACAGAGACAAAGTTGCATTGGCATGCAGTTTTGAGCTATGTTAAAGTTTCAAATCTCTAGCTCACTATTACTGAACGCACAAGTTGACGAGAAAGTGAGTTAGTAAAAAGTGTTAAAAATAAATACTCAACGAACCTCAATGTAGAGCGACTTGGGAGGATGCATGTCCTGGGTGAGATTAAGGCCGCTGCCATCTCCAATTGAGCCCATGTAAGTTGCCAGCAGCTTGCTGTAGCCTGAGAACCACTGAACCTGCCAGAAATTATGTATAGTAGTTCACTTGCATTGTTTGTGTTCACATTAGCATACTACATTACAACTCAGCTTTTATCTGCCAATTAAATATGGGTACATAATTCACCTAAAAATTCCATACTGCTCAATGTTTTTAATATTTTTGTAACAAGACAATGGTAAAAGTCAATATTTCACCAAAAATGTAATTGTTTTACAACATAAACTTTTAGCAATAAACTAGCACTAATTAGTAGGGGCATGCGAAGCAGTGATATTTTCCTTCAAAGTGAAGCTGAATATTTTTCTTTTGAAGTCGAGTCGAAGTTGAATAATTAATTGTTTCTCAAATCTCACATAATGTTTGCTGTGTTATAGTACCACTTCCACATGATTCAAATGTGGCTCTTTGTAGATCTGGATGATCTGTTTTCAGATGATTATGTACTGTCTTTGTTGTGTCTAAACAGTAAAACAGAATCCATATGTTTTGCAATGGATACAAAGTTAAAACTTTAACTTTAATACTTAGTATGATTCTGTATTAAAATTGCACTTTACTAAATTAACACTCAGTGAATAAAAAATTTAGTTTTTAAGCATGTTTTGCACTCTACTTTTAATTTACTCAAAAAATTGAAATAATGCCAAATGCTGCTTTTTTTTACTGCTTTGTGCAGATCAAGACAGGAAATATTTTCTATAAGGCTCCAAATTTTAAATGTCCAAGTACTTGCAGGTAAGAAAGCAAACAACACTTCAGAACAAACAATAGTAGATTGTCTCACGTTACAATTATCACATTTACCCACATATTGTACGCCCTTATGCACCCTATACTTTTACGTCTGAATTCGTAGTAAAAATTTTTTTGGGTATCATGACATGTGGTTGATTGTCTCGGAAGCACAAAAGTGGTTCTTTGTTTTGGGAGCAATAAAAGTGGTTCTTCAAAGCTTTGAACTACCCTCGAAGCGAATATTCGGCAGCTTAATATTAGATTCGACTTCGAAATTACGAAGCTTCACACATCCCTACTAATTAAATTACTACAGTACATGTAAAGAGGCACAAATTCCTTTTGGCAGTTGGTGGTACCAGTTAAATAACAAAACCATTATAATTAATTTTACTGTCCGTAACTATCTAGAACTGATTACAAAACCAAAAACAATGTAGCATGTATGAAACAGGAACAATATTTCAATTCTGTTTTGTTAAAAACTATTTTTTTACCTAGGAATAATCCCTTATTTTATTTGAAGTATTCATTACAAAAAAATAAAATAAGCTGAAAATAAAAAGCTAAAGGTCTGAACTTGACATAATTTAATTATATATAAATATAAATTTGAAAGCATGCGTTTAAGTGAATTGTACTGCCATGTATAGACTGTTCGAAATAAAAAGAGCAATTTTGAAGACTACCTTGTCTAAACCAATGTTTCAAAAAGGTTTTTTTATTGTTGTCTCAGACATAGAGTACAGTAAAATATATACAATTGGATTATTATATATTTAGGAAGATATGTTTATTAAAATGGTGGTACAAATAAACAAAATGGTTGAAACGAAAAAATAAATCAGGCCTTCAAATGTACTCACTTTATGGCAAATGGCATACAGCTAGAAGCAGGAGTATTACGGTACATGTATTTATTCTAGGACAAATAGAATGTCAAGAACATATATAAATACATAGCGTCATTTCTGTGATTGGATGACAACTGTCTTGACTCACCTCTGACGACTACAAGCCAGTAATAAAGGAGGATATGATTTTTGGAGATAATACACGCTACTCGCTTGTATAGTTAGAAGTAGTGATGGGACTATCGGTTCCTTGGTACCTCGGTTCTATAAGCAACAAAATCAAATAAGCACACACTGTCGTTATAAACTCAATCTTCGGTTCTCAATGTCCGACTATCTACTGAATGTTACATTAGTATTTATGTATTTATCTGCACAAAATATAACTAGACGTTGTTACGAACTGGGGGAAGGGGGGGGGTGCCAAACCCATAGCACAATACAGTGCGCATAAAATTTCATCATCGGGCCTCGAACCCGAAGTCAAGTGAATCACCTTCCTCCTAGGCACCATACTCATAGTAGCCCAACGTATGCTGTCCAGCCACAAGCTAAAGTGAAATGGGACTAGATCCACATGCACTCCAAAGACGTGCCCTAGTGTCACAACAACGTGTGAATGAAACTGAAATAATTATCACTAATGTTAAAGTAATTTAACTGGCTATTCAAGTCTTTATTTTACCACTGAAATATTGTTTGATGTTTTCTAACCTGCAAACTTTTACTCTTGGAAAATTGTCAACAGCCTTTCATAAAATACAAGAAATGCACAAAAGTAAAAAGAAACTTCATTACGTGTTATAGAATTATCATCAGGACTGCAGTAAATAAACTTCACGGCAACCTGCAAGCAGCAAGAAAATAAAATTTAATAGAGCAGGCACATTTAGAAAAACCAAATCTTACAATGATAGACTACCATTGCAATGAACCATGATTTCAACGCCATCTTCGGTTTAATAAATTTCTAACCTAAACATGCAACAATAATATAACTTAGAAAATTACATACCCTGATATAATTTAATGCAATCTTTTCATTAATTGAGTATGTAGAACTGCAGTACCAAAACTAAATTCAATGTATTTCTAAACAAACAATATTACAAAAAATATGTAAAACCAAGATGGTGGCGGGTGTTCTGCTATAAAGGAAAGCTATCTACGATATTTATAATTTTTGCGTTTGCAGATTTTTGCTGTCTGTACATTTTTCTATGGTGGTCATAAACAATTATTTTTATGTACGTCTAATGTCTAATGCTCGGTGCTGAAAATTGTGATGTATAATTAAATTATCTGTACATGAAGTTTGGAATCATTTTGAAGTTAATATCTGCTATGAAACATAAGCAATTACCATGGGTCGTGAATCTCTAAACACATATCTGAAAGTACATATAACATTCAAAAACATACTGTATTTTGTAATACCAACTGAATACTGAAAACAAACTGTTGGAACAAAAATATCAGAAACGAAAAACAAGCACTGAATCAGGGAACCTGAACCGAGAATCAGAAATAGGAAATCGTGGAACCGTCCCATCACTACAGTAGTTAGAAGCCAACGGACATTTGACAATAGTCAATGCATGTACAGGAATGAGAGATCTAGACTACTGCCAGATGAATACATGAAATAATTGAGCCTCTACTATTGCATAGCTATGAAACAATTTACACCAAAAACCAGTAACTACACATCAACCAAAATCATTCAGCACTAACACCAACCATCAACTGTCTGACCCTTTACTAAGCAAAGCATGGATTCTAGACTTCATGTAAGTTTTGAAATTTACAGATTATGAATAGTGCAAAACACAGAAACACTTTATTCTGCATGAGAGCTTTTTTACAACTTCTCTCTTGTGTGTATTCGTTGTGTGCAACAACACTGTAGAAATATGACATAATGTGACGGCAGATAGCTGGTAGCTGAGGATTCACCTCAGGTTCACACAAGTTGGCCTTGATATCTGGTGGCAGAATACTGCCAAACTCCCATCTCATCTGACGGATTCTCCGCAGGCGGTTGTACCTGCACAAAAAAAAAAATGCAAAATTTATTCAATAGAAATGTTTGCAGCATGCATGATTCAAGCCTGAACCTATTGAATGGTCAAACAGACCAAGCAACTTGACTATTAAATGAGCATGGGAAAAAAAAAATCACCACAAAATATTTTTACATTTTTAAAGATGTAATAAAATTTCTAATTCTGCATCTTTATTTTATAATTTCCTTACAAACAAAACAAACACACAAAATGCAAGTCAAAACTTCTTTTTTTCATGGATAATAACAGGACGAAGCTTAATACAAAAAATGTGATAACATTTAACTTTTTATTCACAGTTTACAAATAAATGACACATGCCAGCGATAAGGACAGAAATATAGGAATATAGTGTTTTCACAGAGTAGAGTATTATTACAATGCAAGACAAATAGCACAGCAGTGCCGGCAACATGGAAGTACTTTCATGGTTCCGTGAACAGTAGCAAAGTTTGCATTCGAGTAAAAAATTAAAAACTGGTTTTAGAAAAACATTTACTGAACTAGAAAACTGAAATTTTTATAATTTGTAATATGATTATATCCAAGTCTCTCTGATATCCTAATTTAAAAAAATTCTCTAGTTTTGATTTCAAAATAATTTTACACCTATTGGGCAGAAAACACTTCACACCTTGGGCAGGAAGCAAAATCTGCTGCCAATTGAACCATAAAATACGCCTATAGAAGAAAATTAAAAAAAACAAGAACCTTCCTCTTAGTTTTTAAAATGTACAAGTTACTGTACTCAAATGATTTACATGAACAGTAAATTACATTATGTAATTGCGAACAAATTTGTTTAAAGGTTTGCGAATTTTTCTTGTTACCGATTGCAACATACCGTAACATCTTTATACATACCAATAAACAATCATGATGACATATTATCAGCAAGATTTGTACATAAAGTACGTCAATTAAACTTGAAAAGTGTATTGGTTCAGTCATTTCATATTTTCCAGGTGAAATACTGAATTAACTGGTTGCGACAAAATACTTTTTTCCATTTTGTGAACAACTGTAAACTTATAAGGACAGTGTTTGTCATTCTTCAATAAAATTTGTTTTGGTTTTATATGTGAACATAATTAAATTTTATTGTCATGTCAAGATTATTAGGTGGAACGAAAGGTAATGTTTTCATATCTTATTTAGGTTTAGCATTCACGAGTGTAACATAACCTCAATACGACGAAATCTGGGCACCTAAACAAGGAATTTGAGAACTGAGTGTGGGTTCGGTTCTTTGGTCAATAACCGGGGAACCGAATACTTAAAGAACCGAATTGACCCATCCCTAGTAAGAAACAATCGATCCTAAAGAATACAAACTATTTAAAAGAAATTGATATTTCACCATAAGACACACTGAAAAGTTTGGTCAGGAATATGATCTGACATGACCACTGAACAAACTTTGATGAGGACCATGAAATGTGTTGGTGGACTTAGTCGTGGACGTGGAATATCAGATAAAGTCCTGACAAAGTGAACAAGGGATGGTTTTCTGCATAACGTGTGTGATGAGACAAAGATTTTGTGGAATATCTCTGGAATCAACAGAGCAGCATGTCAACATGAGAAATTCACACTATGTACTTATGTGACAATGAAGATCTCGAGAAACTGTCCAGCTGGTTAACTCAACACCATTCATTTCCTAAAACTCTTGATATAATGTCTATCAGCACTGGAGTTGTAGTAACATAATTGCAAGGGACTTTGACTCAGTTAAATTTAACTGTAACGATAGTTGCCAATAGCAGATGTTGCAGTCCCTATCTATCCACTGTTGATTTTTCATAGAATGTGCATTGCAAAAAAGCCAGATGAAGAGTTGGAGCAGTACCTTCAAAATGAACTTTCCCCATTTTTTTGTCACTTACTGAGGATGGGATGCCGAAAGGAACAAAATCTTCGCTTTAGAATGTTTTCACACCAACTTCAAGAGATCGGCAATGTGGAAGCAGCATTCGTGTTATAGAGGGAGTGATCCTGTTACACAGAGTCCAATGGCATCGCCACAAACCTTTCTCAGGTATTTGCACAAAATACACACAATACGTGGAAAGACACTATGGTTTGAATGCCGTTATTGTATTCTATGGATATCCGACTGATGCAGCAAACAAGAGCAGTGAGAGAGCTGAACGACTTCTCTGAAAAAACAAGGAATCTTCTGTTGATGTTTTTTCAAAGAGTCAATGAACACAAATTTCACACAGCCAAGATTTCTAGCCAAAACGAAGAAAACAGAAGTCGCCTCATTCCCTTGCTCAAAAGTAGATTTGAAACAACAAATTTTGTTGTTCATCAGGCAACAGATGATGCTGACACACTGATCGTAAGTACAGTGATAAATATAGCCTCATCATTTAATACAGTTTTCAATGTGGGAAAGGACATAGATATCCTCGTTCTATTAGTAGCCGCTGGCAAAAGATCACCCAAATGTATATTTAAAAAAACTAGACAAAGAAAAAGCCACTGAAAAAATTTACTCTTCACAAGGTTTACTAGCTAATCCAACAGTGGCAAATAACATGTTGTTTCTGCATGCTTTCAGTGGTAGTGACACGACAACTGCAATTTTCGGCCAAGAAAAGAACAAATTCTTGAAGATACTTGCAAGCTCTGAACAATTTACACAAACTGTACAGGTATTCAAGGAAGGAGCAAATCCAGATGCCATTGCTGCAGCAGGAGAAGAATTCTTAACTGCACTGTACAGAGACACTAAAAAACCAGTATCTTTGAAAATTCTGTGGTACCAACATTTCACGAGATCCGTTTTTAAAAGTAGTTGAATCTAGCTTCACTTCCACCTACAGAATCAGCAGCACAACAACATTCACTTCGAACATACCATCTAGTTCCAACATGGTATGGAGTTCACAAAAATCCAGACGAATGAGGTTAGAAGAGAAGTAAGACGAGACTAGCACCAATCAGAACAACTAAAGACCCTGTTCCTGAGGTTCTTTTTAGATTCCTTTCTTGTAAGTGCAAAAAAGTGTGTGGTACAGGATGCGGTTGCAAAAACGCTGGTTTAAAGTGTTCTGTCACTTGAATGTATTGCAACAGACACTCGTGCAGGAATGTTTATGAGATTTTGAGTGACTCTGAGGAAGAGGAAGAAACTGAAACTCGCATAAACAATTTGTGAGCATACGAACATGATTTAGAAGATTATGACGGAGATGGTACAGAAAATGACGATGACACTAGGTAAAGTACCACGTAAGTAGATGGTGAATCAACTGTTCCAACCAGAGAATCAAAACAAAGGCAAGAATAGAAATCAATTATGTGGAATAAGCTTCTTGAGGGAACCACAATAAAACAACTTGCCGATTACTCTACCTCATGATGGTGTGGAAATAAGAATAAAAATGAAAATTATTTAATAATGACTCAATAATGAATACAATATCACCTAAATGAGCATTTGTACAATTTTGAAAAATATGCTGCAATAAAAGATATTAACTTAAAAACTACTTACTTCACAAAAAAACATTTTACATAAAATTTGTAGAGAATTTGATGCTCTACAATTTTCGTAGTCACTATTTTATTTGTGAAAAACTGGTTTTCGGGCGCCATTTTTCCGATATGGTGGAGCGAGCGGAGGCACGTCGAGGTTGCAAATTTAGTATGGTGTTCATGAGCGAAGCTGTGCCTCTCTGCCAATTTAAAAAAATTCAACGATTTTTTTTCTTGGGAAACGCTAATTTTAGCTCTCTATTGCCTGGGCTATTAAGGGTAAGCCTATTGTGAATTAAAATATTCACAATTTGCACTTTACTCGAGGTAATGCTTGCCCAAATAGGATTTTTGTGCGGTAGCATACCTTTGATTACTTGCCATTGAGTCTTTCCTGTTTCAAAATCAAAAGGTGTAGCACATTAATCAATGGTGAAAAAATTTACAGAAACTAGAAAGAATTAAAAAAATTAATATAGAAAAACAAAACAATAGAGAAAAATTAAAATTCAGTTTTTGCATCCCTTTTAGCAACTATTTTGTGCCAGTGTGGTACGTTCCTTTGGTGGAAATCTCTTAACCCAGAATCAAAGTTTCAAACTTACCTTGTAAGTAGGTAGTTAACCAGAAACACACACATCACATATGCTTTTAAGGGGGATTATTCCCTAAATAAATAATGTTAAAATGAACTTGAAATTATTTATTTTGTAGTAGACATAAATGACAAGTATTGAAGAAACATAATTTTTTTTAGAAAAAAAATTTTAATATATGTTTTGACACTTTTAAACGAACTTTGCATGCTAATTTTGCAGCCATTACAGCAAGAATCAGAATAAAAATTTTTACTTATTTCTGCATTCACTTGCTAGATTAAAGTACGAAAAAGTGCGTGTCACGTTCGGTTTTTAAAAACAGTTGTTTGAAACAGTTTACTGATGCATTTTACATGCT
>PNEQ01030189.1:18239-68514 GCA_003012365.1 Medauroidea extradentata | reverse complement strand
ATAGTTAAACTCCCTTACTTCCCTCTTCGTAGCTATTCCCATCACACATTGTTCCTTGCAATCGATTTCAACGATCTGAGCTGTCAACAGTCCGATGTTCTGAGCATAGACAAACTTATGATCTGAATATTTACAAATAAAATGCGTGGATACCAGTACAATAAAATAAATAAACATTACAACATTACCAAAGACAAACCATCCCAAATCCCTGCTTCCTAGCATTACGTTAAACTTATCGAAATATACATGAGTTATTGTTACCAACTATTAGACAAATTAAATGAACAAACAAATTTTCTTTAAATGTAACGTAGCAAACGCTATGTTACAATATGTGAAAGTACGACTTCGACGTTATCGGTTCCGCAACATCATCATATAACTACAATGAACCTTGCAGTTTACGTCTAATACCAGGAACTGGAAAAATTGTACTATAGAGGAACACAGATAAGCATGATTGGATTCAACGTCATCGCTTATTTGTGTACAATTTAAGAAATTTTTTGTTTTCTGACCGTTCTACAAGTTGTAGCACAGACAATTTGAGCAATTTAAAGGTAACGCTGCACAATGACTTTAGTTTATCGTAAGGTTTAATTTAAGTAATGAATTAATTCGTGACTCACCAGATAACATGATACCTGATAATAACTGTCTTTCCTCAGGCGGGAACCAAGATGATATCATTGCATTCAGTGCTGGTGATGGAGCACCCTGTGAACAATGAAGTGTTCAGGCATGTTATCCCTTGCAAATAACTATTTAGATAACGAGTCAGTACCTAGATTCTTAGTGTCTGTATCATGAACAAGGCAGTTGTAATGCCTGTATGGCTCAGTCAACCCAGTTTGAACACACAGGTTTCATAAAAGGAACAGGCTACAATTTAAATTTATTTACTTCACAACGGACGAATTTTGAAGTAACCCTATAAGACCAAAACCATGATTATTAATCTTGGTAATTAATTGGCAGTGGTGTTATGGGATTACTTATTACGTATAAATGGACAGCGAGAAAATAAAATAATCATAAATTTGCACACTACAATATCGCAGAACACAGCGAGTAAAATACGGATAGTACAGCATATAGCGCAAATAATAATGGACGAGCAAAAAATATAGAACACTAAGGGCCGTATCTATAAACGGCTTTAGAATGACAACCAACTGCTCACCAATGTTTTCTCTATGAGGATAGCAGTTGGTTGTCATTCGAAAGCCGTTTATAGATACGGCCCTGAGACAAGAACCAAATCCCGATAAAAATTTTTACTGCCAATACGTAGACACAATAAGGACAAAAAACACTCAAAACATCGCCGGCTAAGAGTAAAATTTTGCGTGTTTTGAACTGTTTTATATCGTCAATACGAGCAAAGTTGGTACACTGAAACCTATCTTCATTGTGTATTTGGTTGCGCACTTAATCATGGAATATGAAGGAGCAAGTGTTTGATTCCCGCGTAATGAAATTATATGTATGCCTTTTTGTGAATACATGTTTCTGCTACATTTTCATAGGTTTTAAACCTTCCGAGACTAGTCCATACAGCTATGAATTTAAAGTACGTTATACATAAAATAAATTACAAATTACAATCGGTAAGATTATAACAATTGGCAGGAATATCGGGGAAATTAATACTGGCTAAGTAAAAATAAATAACAAAATTATTTATCCGGGACTCCGCCATAAGCTTTCCGAGTAAATGGAAGCTGACTATGCAGGGTAGTTTATATTGTAAATAAAATCATCTAAACAAATATGTGTGAAGAAAGAAAAATGACTTAGGCTTTAAGTGTAATGTGTGCCTAATCAATTACTTTCACTGAGAAATTCTATCCTTGCGGTCGGTGAGTATTTCACGTTTAATTTCCTCTCTGGACCACACTCGAATGGTTTCGGGTTTTTAAAAGCGATCTAGTGTTTTGCAAATGGAAAATGTGTGATATTCAATCGGGAACAGTGCCGTAATAATCGCTTGCAATGGAACAGTTCTGTTGTCACTGAAATAACAAAAACTTACGATGGTTCAAAATTTTAGTATCCATATCGTTTAATTAATTGTTTGACATACCGGTACTAAAATTAACTGATATACATGGTATCTTGAATTATTAATATTTTTCTGTTTAGATAGTTCAACAAGTTCAAACGTTTAATAAATATACAGGTATAACAAGTGCACAGATCAATTCTGTAGTCAGGATTGCCTAAAAGAGATGTTATACATACAAGTTATATGTTCCTGTGAATTCTGTAAACTTAGTGTTTTGTGATAGTATTTGCGATTATACGAAATGCATGTCCCATGTGAATGTTAGGCTACTCTCATCTCTACTTGTAGTAAGTAACTGTCAAATTAGCTATTCTAATGGAGCTGTCCTAATGTTCATTATATTTTGTCACATTGTCCATTGTTTGCAGTAAGTAACTGTGTATCCCTATCTTATTATTCCTAAATAAAATGGCGTTGAAATATTTAGATTTGCCGATATTACGTGAAACTGTTATTGCTTTCGGTAGTTTCAGAAAATGTTAAGGTCAACGTCAAGTAACATGGAAGTGGTTGCCTGTACTATGCTTAGCCAAAGGGTGAAGTTCCCAAGTAGGAAATATATATGTCTATTTACAGCGAACTATTTTGCACTGTTTGTTAATTAAGTTCAATTTTCATCAAATTACGGACGTCCAAATTATTGGAAATATTGCACACTAATTGAGAATCGAAGAAAATTAAAATTTCATAGCTGTGGCGTGGTATTCTGATTCACTATAAAAAAGGAATGCCATCTAGCTGCGAGAGAGAAACATTTTTTAAAATCCAATTCTTTGAACAAACCATTTTGAAACAAAGTCCTGCGTCTGCCATTTCGTTTCAAAATAAACGTGGGGTGTTCTGTACTTACATTTTATAATGATTCGGTGTTTTCGAAAAGCTAGTGGTAAAAAAAGTATGTCAAATTATATCAAGCACCCTAGAATTTTTACGTTAAAGTATATTTTTTGGTAAATAGCTTTATTCCTATTTTAAACTTAGTAAAATACTATGTCATACTGACCACTGTTAAACGAAATCATTAAATTTAAACTTTTGGCTTTTTAGTTTAACTGTAAAAAAGCATGTTTTATAGTTATATTTAAACTAATAAATTTTATACATGTTACACTCTGTATTTCCTGGGCAGACACTCACTCACCAATAAAAGGCCTGCTGCGAACTGCGTGACGATGAGACCGTTCACGCTCCACCTGGCGGTGATCGGGAGCAGTATTTGTAACAGCACACCCACGTACGTCGATATGGCGAACAAAAGCTTGGGACTCCATAATTCCGCCAGCCGACCCGCCAGTAACATTGAGGGCACTACACCGTAACAGTTCGACGTCAATACATAGCCCTGCGTCACCTCGTCCCAGTCGAACTCCCCATTCTAGGAAAAACAATCAACACTGTGCAATAACTCAGTTTTCATCTTGAAATGTAGAAAAAAAACGGAAACATCACTTGGGGAAGAATACTTTGTAGTACACTTTCATTTTGTGTACTCTATGAAAAAAAATTATTGTATTGCTAGATATTTTTGTTGCTAATTCTTGAAAATACTTTCTGGATTCAGTTCTAATAACATACTATTTTCTGATTATTGTATAGTTATTCAAAACTATAATTATTTACTCAACTACGCAACATTGGTGACCCCGACGCGGTCGTACATAATGGACCCTGAAGAAAATGGGAGACCGGAAATAGCGCGAGTTTCTTTACGATGTCCTCCCTTTTGGAAAATGAACCCTAAACTTTGGATCAGTCAAGATAGAGGCGCTGTTCGTTATTTGTAAAATCACCGCAGATGAAACAAAATTTAACCATATAGTGGCAGCAATGGACACTGTGAAGTGTTAAACGAGGTGAGTGGTATTGTCATAGATCCTCTTTCTACTGGTAAATATGTGGCTCTAAAAACGCCCTTATAGATTGATTTTTGATTAGTGAAGATAAAAGAATGAAATTTTTACTACATGATCTAGAACTAGGTGACAAAAAACCAACTCAGCTTCTCAGACAAATAAAACGGTTGGCGGGAGATAAAGTTTCTGATACTTTATTGAAATCACTGTGGTTACAACGACTACCAAATAGCACACAAGCTATTCTCTCAGTCAGTACTGATACTTTCCCCAAACTAGCAGAAATAGCAGATAAAATCTAAAAAATAACAGGACCTAATATTTGTGCAATTTCCAATCGCATTACTGTATACAAGGATTCTAATCCACTTGTTATTACGTCCGATTTAGCGAATAAAATTGAGGATGTAAATAATTTAGAATCCAAATATGTTGCCCTCCATGTGACTGGAATACCAAACAACAGTAAAACTAGAAAACTGTGTAGACGAGTCGGAATCTGCACAAATGAACATACACCGCCTTTTTGTTATTGACAAATAAAGCAAACTGCAATTTCTCATTGAAACGGGCACAGATGTTTCAATAACTCCGCCGAATCGTAAAGAACGACGTAACAAACAATCTCGAGAATTATATGCTGCTAACGGAACTACTATAGCTACCTTTGGACAAAAGTTGTCACTAGACTAAGGGTTACGGCGTTCTTTCAAATGACAATTCATAATAGCCGATGTGTCTAAACCAATTATTGGTGCAGATTTCTTGTCATATTTTGACTTATTAGTAGTCATACGACGGAAAAGACTTGTAGACGGTTCGACCTTGCTGGAAACAATAGGTAAGTTAACAACTGATTCTACGCCTCATATCAGGTCCATCGGCACTAACATAAAGTATCACAAACTACTCTCTAAATATCCGACACTAATCAGACAAACTATACTTCCACCAAAAATATACACAAAGTAGAACATTATATTGAAACCTCGGGCCCACCGCTTTACACAAAACCAAGGCGACAGTCACCAGAAAAACTACGTGCAGCCAAAGAAGAATTTTACTTCATGCTTCAACAAAGATTATGCAGGCCATCTAAGAGCCCTTGTGCTAGCCTACTACACTTGGTTAAGAAGAAAAATGGTGATTGGAGACCTTGTGGAGATTGTCGAAAATTAAATGCAGTCACAAATCCAGATAGATACCCTATTCCCTTCATTCATGACTGCAATAGTATAGTGTGCGGCACTTCTGTTTACTCGACAATCGATCTAGTAAGGGCATATCAGCAAATTCCTGTACATGAAAAAGATATTCCTAAAACTGCTACAACCACACCTTTTGTTTTAGGGAATGAAGCACAAACCTTTCAACGTTTCATGAATGAAATTCTCCAAGGACAAGAATTCTGTTTTGCTTATATTGATGACATCCTTGTGGCATCAAAAGATTAAGAATAACATATAGTACATCTGTTGACGCCAGAACGCGTCGTGTTATGAAAAATGAATAACATGATGACATTGCTGTACACAATCGCTTTATTTTGTCGAACACAATACACCGTGTTAACGCTAGCTACATTCTCCCCTCACTGTCGCTCGTCACCATAGTACTAACTAATAAACTAACGCTACTTTGTACAAATTAAATTTTAGAATTTTTCGCACTTGAATGACATTAAGGCCATGATCTTTCATTTATTTAAAACAGTTGCAAATAACTGAAATATTTTTTAACCAAATCCTTTGAAAAAAATTGTACACTGTGTACAGACATACAATACACAATTTTGCCAGATAAGTTTTTTTTTTAAATAATGTACCGTTTGCTAGAAAAAAAAATGTTTTGCTTCATTTTGGCTTATTTTGACAACAAAGTATATGATATTTCAGAGGCAAAAATCAAAAAATACGTTTTGTGTATAGCAAAAGAAAAATTCACATACAAACGATGAATATAAGAGTTAAAACTGCCGGAATGAATTTTCGATATATGTATTCCTTTGCGTTTAAAAAAGTATTTTCGAAACCACAGCAAAACTGAAGAGCGAGGCCTTAAACTGCTTTCGAGGTATAAAGATTCTGATGAAAACGAACGTGTGTCACAGTATCAGCATCACCGTCTCTGTTTCTTCAAGTTCCTGCAGTTTAAAAATATAGAAACAAGTTATTTTCTCTATCTTCCTAGTTAGTATTCAACATTAAAACATAATGTAAAAACATTTTATAACAAATATAGTTGAAAACATTACTTATTCACTTAACACTAGTGACCGTCAGTATGTGAAGACATGTTGTCATAGTTCGTACATTGCCCCCCCCCCCCTATCCCAATCCCACCCAGTATAGGCCGTTATTTATAACACGGCCTTGCTCTGACCATTCTCTTTTTGACGTAGCACACTCGCCCTCCTGCTGAGTAAGGTTCCAAAGAGACATCACGCAAGAGTGATAAACAGGAAATATATCCTCCCACCAGCACAGTATACAGCGCTTCTCGAGCAAGAATGATACCGCTTTCATAAAACGGAACATGAGAGAGGGATAAAAGTTGTTTAACAGTATTGAATTTTGCAGTTGTTTTTGCACAAAGTGTACATATTATGAGAATGTTTATAGTAAGGCAACTGTGAGTCCATGTTAATGGTTGAATTATTTACAACTATTTATTTGTAATAAAGTAATGTTTCTTCTGTGTATATTTTAACAATTTACTACAATAAAAAACACACAACAGGTTCTTAAGGGAGGCGATCACCCCTTCCGCCCCCCTTAAATCCACCACTGGGTCTAGCTGACATAAAAAGTTAAACTACCTGAAGTCAGCAATAAAAGGCGAGACTGCATACGTAACAGAATCACTTCAATTCAATTGACCGCAGCAAATTATCCTGTAGCATGGACAATGTTAAAAAATAGTTTTGTAAGCAAACGATTAATAGTTCAAGGTCATGTAAAAACTCTGAGTAACCTGCTGTTGAAAGGGAATCTACCTCTTCTATAAGATCAATTATCGGTAACCCTCAAAAACACATCAGGGCGTTAGAAGCATTGCAGCAGCCAACAGCACACTGGGACACACTCGTAATTCACATGGTATCATCAAAATTTGATGCAGTCACCCTGAGAGCATGGAAGTATGAGAATGCATCTTGTGAACTTCTGACATTTGAAGATTTTTCCAAATTCTTACAGCAAAAATGTCAAAAGTTAGAAGCCATAAACAAGGGACTAAAAGGTATAACCAATACTACACCATCAATCAAACATATATTTAAGCCTACTGCATGCAAGCAAAATACTGTAGTACATGTTGGTTCTTCCACGAAATATAAATTGTCTGATGGATTACACCAAATCTTTCAGTATGACAATTTCTAGAAAATGGCAGTCTCACAGCGGTACAGCATTATAGAGAAGCTAAATCGTTGTCTGAACTGTTTGAAGATTGATCACAAAGCCAATATGTCTAGACCACGATCATGTACGATATGTAATGCAAGACAGAGTAGTTAGCTTCACATGCCAGCAAATTCACTGAATTTCAAGACATCACATTGCGACCTACCACGTCAGAACCATTTACACCTGATTCACAAATGTCATCTGTAAATGCTAATGTCAAATCGGTGAAAACTGTTCATGTCTTGCAGTCTACAGCTATTGTGCATGTCTTAGATGTGCACAACCAAACACATCCATGCAGGGTGCTCCTGGACTCTGCATCGCAATGTAACTTCATCACTACAAAAATTGCGGAAATGCTTTACTTGAAACACACCAAAAACTCAGCATCCATTCCAGGTATTGGTTCAATAGCTACAAGGTCTGTATACACTACTCAGGCAACCATTCAGTCAAGGTTAACCAGTTAATCTGCAGCACTAACTTTCACAATTTTGCCAAATATCACATCAGAACTGATAACTGCGACAATTAACATATGTGATTGGAACATTCAACTAAATATTAATATGGCTGATCCAGATTTCAATTTTCCTCTGGCCATAGACATGCTAACTGGTGCAGAGTTGTTTTTTGAACATCTTTGTATTGGGCAGCTCAGACCCATAACCAGAAATGTGTTGATGCAAAAAACATTGCTGGAATTGGTTGTTTCAGGCACTGTCCATGCTGTGTCCCAAAATAAAATGTATAATTTGAGTTTGTTAAGCTCCCACAAAACCATGCATGAACAACTTCAGAAGTTTTGGGACATTGAGGATTGCTCAACTAAACCCAGCCGTACATTGGATGAGCAAACCTGTAAAGAGAAATTCGTGGAAGGAAGGTAAATGGTAGGTATCATGTAAGACTACCAGTAAATGAAAACATCACCAAACTAGGACATATTTCGACACAGCACTTCGCCTATTTCAACATTTGGAAAGAAGGTTGGAAAGAGACTTAATTTTTCTTCAATGATACTCCAAGTTCATGCAAGAATACCAAGATTTAGGTCACATGGAACTAATTCCTGATTCAGAGTTAGCCACTCTAAACCCAACATTCTATCTTCCACACGACAGTGTGCAGAAAGAAAGTAAATGAACAAGCTTAAGAGTAGTGTATGATGCATCATGTTAATCAGCCCCTGGCTTGTCTCTTAATGATACACTCACAGCCGGGCCTACAATTTAGGACGACATGTTTTCAATTGTTATTCGATTTAGAAGCCACTGATTAGTTATTACAGCTGACATTGATAAAATGTACATGCAATATCAGGTACATTGCCAAGACAGAGATTTACAGAGAATCATCTGGACGGAACATCCTCAAGAAAAATTACGGATATACAGATTGAACACCATCACATAAGGAGCTGAAAGTACTCAATTTCAGTAGCTGGCGAAGGAGAAAGCAGAAAACTTTCCAAGGACATCAAAGATAACCCTCAGAGACTTCTACGTTGATGACCTACTTACAGGTACAGACACTGAGGAGAAATTACAAGAATTACAACAGCAGTTATCTGAAATGCTACAACGTGGTGGTTTCAATCTGAGGAAGTGGTGTTCCAATAAACCCGAAGTCAAATCCCAACTCTCACCTGAAGACTGGGTAACATGTCATATATTGTCAAAAAATAACTCAGGAGTTTAGGTCTCCTATGGAATCCATATCATGATGTTTTCATATTCTTCATGCAAGACATAGATCAGGAAGAGCGAATCACCATACTATCTACATTCTAAAACACAACAAAGATATTTGACTCATTAGGACTAATAGTGCGAGTAATACTATACTCCATTTCATATAAGTTTGGATAAATCTGACAGCAACTTATGGACAATAATTTTAAATATTTTGTTATTTGTGTTACTACACAAAGCAAACTTTGCAGCATAAATGTTGAAATCAAAATCTCAGGTTAATTTTAGAGCTAAAAATGTTTTGCATTGTGCAACAAATCACAAAATACTGAAAATCGATACCCATAATTTGCTGTAAAATTTATCTAAACATATATGAAACAGAGTATACAAGAAAAAATGTCCTTGCAACAGATGTAAGAACTAAAATTATATTAGAATGAATCACTATCTACCAGCTTAGATTCAGCATGGAGATAATTCCGTTAGGAGCTACACTATCTAAGAGCTCGGCAAATGCCACACTTGGTTGTGGAGGATTTCATAGAATAAAAAATCTTTGGGCTTTGTGACGCTTCTGAAAAGAGGTGCAGAGCCTGCATTTACAACTGACGTAAGAGTGCAACTGGAAAAGTTACTTCAAGACTGTTATCTTCAAAATCGTGGTTAGAACCTCTCAAAAACAAACACTACAACATTTAGAACTCTATGCAGCAGTATTGCTCGCACAACTGACACAAAAGGTAATGGAGTCTCATCAGTGGTCTGATACCCAACCCATTCTCTGCTCTGACTCTACAGTAGTGTTGGCATTGCTAAAATCTTCATCACTACAGCTGAAGACTTTTTTGGCTAACCATGCTGCAGAAGTGCAAAGACTAACTTCAGTTGTGAATGGAGATATGTTACCACAGAGGAGAATCCTGCAGGTCACATCTCGTGATGCCACTGCAAATCATGGACATGTGCAAATGGTGGCAAAGACCATTATGGCTGCCAGGAGAAGTAAATGACCATGTGGTTACTACATTTACATTGATATAAATTCCCAGAGAAGAACAAGATCACAGTTTTGTTATCCATCCAGTCACTAAACCTGAAAGAAAAAAACCTTTTCATTTTCCAATTTAAGCAGGATAATGATATATTGTTTGCGATTTAACAACTATTCAAGGAATCTAGATCAGAAGAAGCATGGAATCCTATCAGTTCAAGAGATTCAGCGTGCACAAACAGACGTGGTAGTATGCAGGTTAAGGCATATGTGGCAGTCTTTGATTTGCTACAAAGGCGGTCCAACTAGAGTTTGTCGGAAATCTTACCACTGAATCATTTCTGAGAGCACTGGAACTATTCATAAGCAGACTTGGAAACTGTACTTAGTTGTTCTCTGACAATGCTACAAACGTTAAGGAAGCGAATCGAGAACTCAAAGAGTTATGTCAACTTTTGTAATCAGAAATCCATACAACACAACTACAAGACTTTTTGTTACCTTTGAACATTCCTTGGCTTTTTATTCCATCTCGTTCTCCCCATTTTGGCGATCTGTGAAAGGCAGCAGTAAAATCCATGAAGTACCACATGAAACGAGTCCTAGGATAAGCCTGCTTTAGTTTTGAAGATACCTATACAGTACTAACACAAGAGGAAGTGTACATGAATTCTCGTCATTTTACTCCTTTGTCGTCAAATCCTAATGATCTATTTCCTATAACCTCTAGTCATTTCCTTATCGGCAGTGCGCTCACAACCACAGCTGATGCTGATTTGAAGGTGTTGCCCATGAAAAGACTTTCTCGATGGCAATACGTCCAGCAGCTATTGCAGCACTTCTGGACTAGAAAATACCTGTCAAGTCTTCACCAAAGACCGAAATGGAGGTAACGAGTTCCCAAGCCTCAGCCTGGTGACATAGTTCTAGTGATGGACAACAATCTACCACCCATTAAGTGGAACTTGGCATGGATACTGGAGGTGCATCCCGGTGCAGATGCCATTGAGCGAGTTACCACTATTCGTACATCAACAGGAACATCGAAAAGCGCTATAACATAACTGTGTACCTTGCCAAATATTTACAGCAGTATTGTCTAAATTATTGCATTTGTTTATGAACAAAAATGATCTAAACCAATTGCCAAGTAGCAGCATCTTGCAAGGATATATAACTAAAACCCTATGCGCCCCGCTATATTGCATGTGTTGTGACATATAGAGACTATAATGCCGCGCAGCAGCGAGAAAACATTTTTGTTAGTACAATTCTTTGGCGGGCGATAAGCAGGGCATAAGTCATGTAAAAATAAAATGGCACTTACGTTTTTCTTTCTGTTCAACAAAGGTGGTGCGAAGGCTAAAGAAACGTGTTAATATAATGAGAATTGTGCCCTGTTGAACGCCTATTAATCACTGCAAGAAAAACACAAGTCTCAATGGGTAATAATTCGTCTTTTGTTCTTCTTACCGCCCTCTAAAGAATTGTTTATTATTAGTACCAATGTATTGTTGTTTGTAGTACGTGCGTATGTTTTTAATACTTTGTACAAAGTTTTAATGCAATAAAAAATAACTTAACACAATTTTGAACATAATTAGTATAATTTCATTTATTATAATATTCAGAAATCAAAAGACATTACACACACGTGTACAGCACGACACAGATATAATTTTATCATCGCAGGACCACCGGATTTACACAAAGGTTACATTCTGCCCCTTCAAAAATTGAAAACTCTCTTAAAATTTGAAAGCATTTTTTATCATTTACACTAGAGAAATAAATTTTATCGTATACCATTAGGGTACTGTCTCACCATCCTGTAAAATAACTTATAACTTTTGAACAGGTGAACAGAAATTCATCAATTAAAACTAATAACTATCCTTTTGAAACCAGCGTTCTTTAAGACAGAATCATTGAAATCGGTTCACCTGTTAGGGAGCTACGAAGCCACAGACGTTCAGGTATAGCCGTCAAACTTATAACATTTCTATTTTTATTGAGGGTTTAAATGATAAAAATTGCAGTGTTCTCTGTGCCTTACTTCATTGCCGGAGTCGTGCTGGACAGCTTCCCCGAACACGCAGACATCGCCAGTGTTGTTACTTGTAGATGTTGTGGCGTTCCTTCGCACCATGGCAGGGATCGCGACTGGAAGAGATGTGAAAGTCATCATGGTAGCCAACAAGCCAGTTGTCGCGACGGCGGCCAGGCTGTACCTCGCTGGCACATAGCATCGCCTACCTGCAACACATTGTAGGTGTTTGTGAGGTGTTGGCGAACATACCAGCTGAAATTGGACGGGAAGTCATAATATAGAAACGTCGCATTGACTCGTATGTTCAGCTGCATGCATATGATGCGCTGCACATAGCTCAAAGATCTTTGTCACGTTGTAGGGGATATGAAAACAAGTAAAATTATACAATTAGGGCACTTAGGCTGTAAATTATGAGAAATACCTTAAGATCGACACATAAATTGTGCTCTGTGAAGATCGCAACATGCGTTCAAGTAGCAACATATCGCACTTTGTGATGTTTACCAGTGCGTAAAATAAGCTGAGCTAACAGTCCAGGGGCAGCGGTGGTGTATCGGTCTCAACCCTCCAAGGCAATTCCGGTTCTATGTCCGGTTAGGGTCACTCCTAGAAGCTCAAATGTGGGACGCGTGTGTGATTGTTACCAAGAGTAGAGGGGATGTTACGGGTAGCTACAGTTTTCTCTGCCCTTACATTTAGGACGAGCTCCATAATTACCTGAGTCACCCTCAATAATTTATTTTCGCGTTATTTAGACATCTACGTTGGCCTGTTGTTGCCATCAAACTCTTCCAATGTTTCACTACAGTACTTCTCACTACTATAACATCATACATGCCAAGAGAGCAGACCGAGTGAATGAGAGAGATTTCGTGAACTACGCCAGTTGTTGCCACTCTGACTCCGAACATTTCTGGAGATGAAAAGTTGAAAATTTTAAACTTTGTTGCAAAGTTTAAAATCAGCGATCTCAAAAACGCCATTAACCTCATCAATTTTTTCTTCCAGTTCTTCTACGGCATCCATTTTATTTGTTTACGTATTGTTTTAAGCTGGTCCGATTTCGGGCGCTTAACTTTAGGTAGTGCTTAATATATTAAAGCTAGGCTTAATTGTTGATGAAACTCTGCTAAGTGTAAGTCAAGTTTTACCTCACATTTAAGCTATACTTAAATTTTAGGACGTGTTGGTGAAACTGGGCGTAAGAGTACTGTACTATTTTTATCGCTTTTGTATCGCCTACGACGTTATGAAGAGCTTTGAACGTAATTCAAGGTTATTCTGTATATAATTTAGCAGCTGGGATATGTCGTTGGACAGCAAATTGTGTCAGATTCAGGCAGGCCGCTACCTTCTTACCTGATCAGTAGTCTTCTACACTACCTGATCACTCTTACCGTTGATTGTGGTATTATGAGGAATTTCCGGATGTGGCTGTTGAATTAAATGTATTAACAGACAGAGATTTTATTTGTAGACTGATTTCAAAAGTGCCCAAACAACTGAGAGATTACGGAAGCTTCATTTTTCGTGACAAAATATTGTACTATAGAAACCTTTGCACGTTTTCCTGTACGTTGATAATAGAGTGACAGCGGAATGGCATGGCGAGAAAAATTGGAGTGGCATAAGAAAAATAAAACCGGCGCCATTTATTACTTCTGGTAGTAACCAGCAAGGTCCGCGTCACGGTGGTGGAAGCTGGTTCAAGTCGCAGCAGTGCTTCTTTACCCAAAAAAAAAAACATTTTGTATGTCCTTTTAGAAGACTGCCGATTAACATCAAATTGGAACCGTGGTGGCCGAGTGGTCAGAACACTTGCCTCTTACAAGGCGATCCGGTTTCGATCCCGGCGGGATCAGATCCCGCATTTTAGCTATGTCATTGGTCGGCGGGTTTTCTCAAGGACAAACCACTTGCACCGGCCTTATCATTACCGTTTTTCTCCATTGTTAGACCTCATTTTCCCTGCGTGAGCCCAGTAATTAGTCGGCTTCCGGATCGCAATACTCTGGCCTCCGGTACCCACCTCATATGATATTTTATACTTTTTCAGCAAAACATCTTCCAAAGAAATTATTAGTGCCCAGAAGACAAAGCAAGTTGCTCTGCACGTCCTCTTGATTGAATCCATTTATCTTTATTTGAATTTCTGGTATTAAACAGCTGTCCGTACCATCCATTCTTAAATTATAAATATTATCTCAGTTTATCGGAGAAGCATGCGTAGTTACTCCATAAGTACTTAATTGTTTTCAAAGTAGACTGCAATCGACGATTCGACTTCAGGCAGGAGTTAAGGGCAAATGTGGCTCTTAAATATGTTATAACGATAAACTGGTTGTAACTATTTGTTTCAAAATAGGACTGCAAAGCGGGGGGGGGGGGGAATATGAAATATTTTAGAAGTTTATACTTAATTATCACCACTTTATTGCCTCTTCTTCACAAATAAATTAGTTAACATACGTTATGGAATGTTTTACTACTATAACAAGAACCTCTGAGTCACTTACATGTGTATATATAACACATATAACATAAGAGGGAGTGACACGTGGGTAGACTTGGGACCCGTGGAGTGACATGAGACACGTGGTGTGACTTGGAAGATGTGAGGTGGCCTGGGACATGTGGAGTGATTTGAAAAATGTGGGATGACCTAGGACATGGGGTGACCTGCGACAAGTGGGGTGACGTGGCACATATAGGGTAACTTGGGATGTGAGGTGACCCGGAACATGGGGGTGACATGGGACAGGCAGGGTGACCTGCGACAAGTGGGGTGACGTGGCACATATAGGGTAACTTGGGATGTGAGGTGACCCGGAACATGGGGGTGACATGAGACAGGTAGGGTGACCTGCGACTAGTGGGATGACGTAGCATATATAGGGTAACTTGGGATGTGAGGTGACCCGGAACATGGGGGTGACATGAGACAGGTAGGGTGACCTGCGACTAGTGGGATGACGTAGCATATAAAGGGTAACTTGGGATGCGAGGTGACCCGAAACATGGGGGTGACATGGGACAGGTAGGGTGACTTGATACACGTAGAGTGATTCGAGACATTTCAAAATAATTCCCCACGTATTGCAGCTCTTATTAAAGAAAACTACTTACGGTGTAGAAAATAAAAATTATGTCGCTACAACTTGATTCTGATTTCTCCGGTCAAGTAGCAGCAATCTTCGCACGAGGACACGTGACCAATTTGCAGCAAAAAGAGCAGCAGGCGTTTTTTTTAGGCTACAGGAATTTATGCGACGTAGTTATTTGCTCCAAAAAAGAGGGAATCTCTATCAATTAAATTGCTTTATAATTTTGCTCGACTAAATACAAAAGTTTATTATTTTTAAAATTATTTCTAGATGATTGAACCCTATGACCCTATGTTTATAGCATATAGTTTATAGGGTCGCATTCACTCGAACAAAATTATTAAGTTATTGTTAGAACTAATGTGTGAACCCGACAATATTTCAAAGTATAATATATACACGTACTTTATGAAAACCCCTGCGGCTCTGTTTTAGCAAGTTGGCAACGTGTTTTGTGCATAGACTGTTCCTACTTGACTGGACCATACAGGATTACATTACTCCGACAGTGAGCAGGAGCGATTCGAGTGGAGCCCACAGAAAAAAACAGCAATCACGGATATTGACCAGAAATAGGCATACAGTATTTTGAAATAAAGTTTGTGTCCCGATCATTCGCAAAAAATAGATGTATATAGTCACTGGATCCGAACCTTAAGCTTTGACGACTAGAATGAACGAAATAATGAAATTGGTCAGCTAATAGTGAAGTTAAACAGGTTCTTACCTTTTGCGCTTCTTTTGGAGCTGACCACTTGTTTGTCTTCCATAACTGAGTAGCGCACTGAGATGATTATGATTGAATAACATTGTACTTAACAATGAAATCGTTACCAACGCGTATTAGATAAGATAGTATTTTATTTTTGCAGGCCCTCGGCCAATACAACTACTACGATAAATAGACTGCGCAATGTGAAAAAAATATATAGAAATTTTATCAGATGTTACAAAATTTATGTTACGACACAATTTCACAAACACTGAATAATCAAACATAACGAACAAAATATTTAAAATTATAAACTTGTTTCGACTGAAAAGTGGCTAGCACGTTAACACCCAAGGAAAGACTTACACTATTCAAATGAGAAATATTCTCTTGACAAGCGGTTAACCACGTAATATATATATATATATATATATATATATATATATCATATTTAGAAGGAACGTAAAACTATAATTTGAAATAAGTTTTGAGCACAGCAGACAGGAAAATAAATCATAGCATTCGAGGGAAGCAAGTGCAAATTAAATGACAAATAATTAATTTATCTTAAAAGGGGCAGTCTCTTCAATAATAACATTAATATGGAAATATATACCGGGCCCACAAAAAATCATACTAAGTGTAGCTGAAAATTATATTTTTAATATTAAATACTAAAATACGTTTGATAATATTTATTTCTGGATTAACTGCTTGTTACTTACTAATGAACAGATATTTTAAAATGGCAGTCATTGATATATTTTCAGCAAATTAGGACATATCTACGTGAAATTTATGCTGATGTTCAAATAGCTTGGTAAACAGTAAGTTGACTTGACTTTAGTGTACGTAATACATCCTAAGTTCATTTTCAAAATGGCGGCAGTTTTATTTTGTTAGCACAGTATATGTTTGAGGATTTTGTTTCCAGATTTCGTTAAGGTTGGCACATATGATAGTTCTTAGAAAGTTATGTTTTTGTATGTTACGTTAATCCTATGTTCACGATTTCAAAATGGCAACCATTTTACTATTTTTAGCATATTATGACTGTATCTGAAAAATACAGTTTTCTCAGAATTTTATCACACTTGGTACACATACACTACTTATGAAGCTGACTTGATTTTTGCGCATTTCGTTAACCTGTGCTCTTATTACCAACATGGTGGCAATTTTTCTAATTTTAGCGTAGCATTAATATCCGAGGAAATATTTTTCAGAATTTCACAAAACTTGTACACATATACTACTCAGTAAGATGATTTGACTTGCGTATTTAGTTTATCGTTTGTTCATATTTTCAGAACCGCGGCCGTTTAACTGATGTTAGCATAATATATACTATTTGGGGGGATATTTTTCCTATCTCCGCAAACTATGTGTACATTTGCTTATTAGTTAGCTGACTGAACTTTTGTTTTTCTTTGTAATATAATATTCATATTTCCAAAACTGCGTCCATTGTTATATTTTCAGCATATTATATCTAAGGATTTTTTTGTGTATTTCATCGAATTTTATACACTTTACATACTTGACGCTAAGCTGACTTGACTTTCGTGTGTTGCCTTCATCCGGTTTTCATATTTTGTAAAATACGGCTACTTTTCTAATTATTTATCATAAGGCTGACATTTTAAATATATTTTTGTTCTCAATTTCATCGAACTAGTTACATATGTACTACATACTGAGCTTTCTTTACTTCAGTCTATTTCATTCATCCTGTTATATTTTTAATTTATATATTTTTAGCTAATGACATATTTGAGTGTTATATATTATACATATTCTAATTTCTTTAAACCGTGTGCATGTACACTACACACTAGTTTGACTTGACTTCCATTTATTTCAGTCATTCTGTTTTCATATTTTGACATGCGGTCATTATTTTAATTTTAGCTGAATATGACATATTTGAGGATATATAAATTCAAACTTCATCAAAGTAGGTGTATATATACTACCTACCAAGCTTACTTTACTTTTGCGTATTAAATTATTTTGTTTTCATATGTTAAAAATTGTAGCAATTAAAAATTTTTTTAGCATATTTTGACATATTTGAGCAAGTATTTTTTTTTCGAATTGGTACACATATACTTATAAGTAAGCTACCTCGAAATTAATTTTATTAATTTATTTCAAATTTTAACTAGCTGGCGTCTGAACATTTTTTGAACACAAGAAATATCAGAAGACTACTTTTTTTCAGTATTTCATCATAATTGGTACTCATTCTAGTACTTAGTTAGTTATCTTGACGTTTACATAGTTTGTTTATACCATGTTCATATAATCGAAATAGTGACAATTTGAAAATTGTTTTCATCACAATGAACATATGAATACCTTGTTTTATTTTACAATTTATTTAAAATCAGTTCACATATAGTAATTAGTAAAGTTACATGGTTTTATATATTTGGTTCATGTTGTAGCAATAGTTCTACAGTGGCGGCATTTGAAATTTATTTATCACATTAGACATCTGAACGAACAGTTATAATGAAAATTGCATTTATCTCAGTACGCACGTAGTACCTCACACAGCGACTTAAAATTTACGCATTTTGTTCATGCTGCTTTCGGTTTTTAAAAAGTGTTGATCACATAAAATATCTGAGGAATTCTCGATTTTATGTATCCGTTCGCTTATAAACGAAAATTTTGATGAACTAACTTAATTTTGATCATAATTATTTAGCGTCTGTTATCTATAAGTGGTAATAATTTTTTTTACTGTCAATAAAATTACAGTTTTTATAAACAATAAATTCTCATATTAGCATACAGTGTAAAAAACTTCCTAAATAGTAACGGAAGTTGTTAACCCATGCTCAGCATGAGACACCTTATTTGAACTTTTAAAGAGCCCAGATGTTGAGTATTGTTAATATGCAAGCCTTTTAACATAAGCAATAATTTGACTATTTCCTAAAAAAACCTATTACAACACTACCAATGATTTATAGGAAACAATTATAGCACACCTATTTTCTTAACACTTCCATATGTCGGTATGGTAAATTTGCACATAATTTGTTACGGTGTAGTTTTTACCACGGTCGTAGAAGTACAGGTTTGGACACTCGCCTATCTAAAATATATATTTTGCTTGACCCCTTTGTTGTTTGGCTGCAGTTCACCAAGTTACCGAGTAAGTTGTGTATCTTTGGTGCTGCAGTCAGAGCGGCCGAGCTCAAACTCCGCCTTCTTTTTTTCCATTGTTAACATTGTAAAGTAAGTAAAGATTGCTGGAGCCATGTTTTATGATTATGAGCGAAGAAAGTATTTCATAAATTGATAAAAAAAAAAAGTTTTGATAAATTGTTTATCTTAGTGGGTGGGAAGTGGGCGGAGTTTGAGTCCGACCGCCCTGATTGCAGCGCCGAAGACATATAGCATTATGGGTAACTTGGTGAACTACAGCCAAACAACAAGGGGTCAAGTTTCCTGGCGAGTGTCCAGATCTGTTCTTCTACGGCCGTGGTCTCTATACATATGTTTTGCTTTGTTCAATTATTTCTGAAACAAGTAAGGTACTAAATTAATGTTTCTGCTATGACGAAGCAATTATTTACAAATTGCACACCAATTAGAAACTATAGGTTCTAGGCTTCTGTTTTGTAGCCACGTCATCGTCGCATTTCTTTCTGACGTTTCGGTAGGCATTGCAGTCTCAATTTTCAAGGCGAAATCATAGCAGCAACAACTGCAT
This sequence comes from Medauroidea extradentata, assembly GCA_003012365.1. Classification (NCBI taxonomy): domain Eukaryota; kingdom Metazoa; phylum Arthropoda; class Insecta; order Phasmatodea; family Phasmatidae; genus Medauroidea; species Medauroidea extradentata. The sequence goes on along the minus strand of PNEQ01030189.1, from coordinate 48,896 downwards.
CTCTTAGACTAGGACATATACACAACGGCCGGGAAAGCCGGCGAACACCAATAAGAAATTATTTTAAAAATTGTGACCGCTTGTGGACAACACTTTTATTTGTAAAATTTGCCAAGTACATAAATGTATATGTGATGTGTTTTGTGGGCTGAAATTTAATGGCCTTTATTAAAAATAATGTAATAATCTACTTTATGTTTGAATGAAATATTGTAGTATATTATACTACAATAATAATGCATATTTCCTTTAAATTCTTGCTATTTTTAACTACTTTTACTGTAACAACTACTTTCAATTTCATCCACTTTACACATTTTCATACCTTACTACCATATATTACATGTTTTTTATACTTGTGTCTTTTTGCTTCGTGAAGTACTTCATATTACACTTACGTAATCATACCACGCTTACAACACACATTTTATAGGAGGACTTATTTGTAAATACATGTTGGCTGCCCAAGTGAACGTGAGAACATATGTGCCCTTGACAAACCTGTAGGATCGGTTAGCTAAATATAAAACGAGGTTAATAAAATTTTTATGTCAGTCTTATAAATGTTTTCATTGTACTTTAAATATGTAACTCTAATGTAACAATTAAATTACCATTTTACACAGTACCATCGAAAGACATCATCTGAATAACTATTTTTAAGTAATAAACGTTTATTATATATTTTATAATTATTTATTCTATTCCACAATTGAAATTTCGTGATGTTTTAACCGTGGGAATCGAGTCGGACGACCGTTGGTCGGTGGGTTTTCTTGGGGATCTTCCGTTTTCACCGCCCTTTCATTCCGGCGCCGCTCCATACTCACTTCATATCACCGCTTACCAGCGCTAAAGACCTTGATGTTAAGCGCTGACCCTCTTTCGTGCTGTATTTGCGTGATTTTCAGAAAACTCGGGTAACAATAAAAAATTATTTAGCTGAGCCACCCGTTAATTTTTGTTATCATATTATTATTTTATGAAATTGTGTTCGCATAAATTAATTTAGTTTTTGTCATATATGTAGATGCGTTTATCTCACCTGTATAAATTTACTTGATAAAACTCTATAATTACTGACATACAACGCACAGCAAAACCGGTGGATCTAGAAGTACGAAATTATACATAGGATTTCCTTATATAAAGTATGTGAGGAATAAGAGAGGATATTTCGAAATTCGAAACTAAAGTGGGTGAAAAATTGTGAAATGTGTTTTCAACGAGTCTTTTTTTTTTTTTTTTTTTTTTTTCAGAAATAAAATTGTATGCCGTTTTCACCCCTTTAGGTGTCAAAAATAGAAAAATCTTAAATTCACATTTATATATTTGTACAAATATCCAAGTGAAGTGAAAATCAAGACTTTCAGTCGAAGCGAAATAGATCATTCATTAAAAATATCATTTACGAAATCATCATCTTGAAGCAGAAATAAACTTAAAATATTGACGGGTTCGATATATATAAAAGATTGATCTTAAACACATTACAGGTCTTTTCATCTACTAAGAGACTAAATTTCGAAGTACTCTTGAATCACAGTTTAGACTACTTAACTGGGGACTCTCGGACACGAAAAACGCGACAAGAGCCCGTTGGGTTCAAGATATATCGACGGTTAATTAAAAGCACATTTCATCACTTTTCACCCCTTTTCACCTCTTTAGGAGGGGAATTCCGAAAATTTCTGAAATTGTTTTCCAGATATTTGAGTAAGCATCAATCTTAAAAATCACGTCACTATATAAAAATCACACATTTTATTTTTTTACCTTTTTGGGTCTGAATTCGGAAAATATATGAAAATGATATTTAGGATATTTACAAAAGTGTCAATAAAAAGCAATGAACACTTCGATATCTTGATTGTTTCGCTAGACATGGAGGAATAATCGAAAATACCATTCACTTATTTTCACCCCATTAATTAAAGGATTTCGAAACACCTTTGAGTCCTGTCATAGACATTTGTATATGTAACCAATTGAAGTAAATATGACGACGATAGTCAATTGTGTTTCAGTGGTATTGACGATTCATGAAAAACACATTTCGCCCCTTTTCACTGCTTGGGGGTCGAATTTCAAAAAATCGTAAAACAGCTATTTGGGTGAATGGTTGAAACCCCCCGTTCCTACAGGTCTCGGGTGGTAACTACTCTGCCTCTCTATTTTATGTAGGGAGACAAATTGGTCAACCCTAATAGACATTATGTTGATTGTAACAATGGAAACAGGGGGGAATCGTTTTTCCCCCATTTTTGGAAAGATACTGTACGTGGAAAGATACTGTACGATTACTTTAACATCTCTTTACTTGTTTTTGAATAATACCAAATAACATGACGCTAGGAAGGACGTTGGAAGTTAATGTCTGCGCCTTACGCAGTAGAAAAATATTCACAAATCACACTAAAAGTTAATACCCGTGCCGGTCAGCCATGTGCACTATTTCAAGGGCGACGTCTCATACCTTGCTCAACGCAGTTCCCAGTCCAATGCTCCCGAAGTCTTGATGAACATACGTGGCGCGTTCCTTGCCGCTCGTGAAAAGTACGACGGTGGCTCTGTGGAAGACAGTCCTCGGAGATCCTTAAGGGCCAAGCATCTTAGTTTCTTACAAGCAGCGCTGTCTTAGCTGGCTCTCCTTAAAACGTGCCGGACAATACAGTGTTATATTAGAGCTATGCATTTGGCCTACCCAGCAGAAACATCTGCATTCCACATTAGCTCTACATCCCACACGGTCCCGCTGGTTAGTTTCAAAATCACTCCTCGAGGCTTGCTCGACCACCTCGGCCCAACCGCCTCAGTCGATGTCCAACGTCAGTCGGCTTTCTCCTCGGCGCTACGGCTCTGCCTGTCCCTCGCGCACAAGCGCTGCGCGCGCACCTCAGCTGACCATACTTTAAAAACAACGCCTCCCCGCGGTAACATTACAAAACATATATTAATACAATTACGATACAAACATCCATAAATAAAATTACACAAACATCTGCAAAACACAATATTTGTCTCATTATGTAAGCAACATTTTGAAGTGAATACCAACTCTCTATCACGAAGGATACGATTGATATCGATAGTTAATCGGAAACACAGTTAAGATCTTTTCACCCCCTTAATTGTCGAATTTCAAAAAATTTTGAAATTAGCTAATTTGCATTATTATTTGTGTTTTATTAAAGTAAAAATCACGATGATATGCCGTCGGATTCGAGCTCTGTAGACGTATCTTAGAAAATACATTTAACCCCTGTTCACTTCCTAAGAGGTCGAATTTCGAAAAATCCCTGTTTAGTGCTCGCCTACGACCTGAGGTAAAACCACACAAAATATTTCATGATTCTAGATTCAGTGGTTTTGGCTGCAGTTTGATATGTCAGTCAGTCAGTCAGCCAGCCAGTGATCTTTTTTATGTATAGAGATTACACAGATTTAAAGTTAGTGGTCAATGTCGTATGTAATTATTTTCACAGACTACTTAAATTTGCAACAAGTACAAGAGATTAAAAAATAATATTAATTATTGTGATCAGTGTTGTCTACGAGATTCATAAACTAACACTAGTTAAAATGCGCAATAACGTTCTCTGAATATATAACAAGTTAAGCATTCCGCTGTTATAGATTGTCATAAATCTATATGCATAAAAGATAACCCTGACAGACTGACTAACAGATGTATCAAACTGCAGCCGAAACCGCTGGACCTACAAATGTGAATTTTTGTGTGATTTTCCCTTTAGGTCATAGCCGAGCACTAAGAAGGGGTTTTTCGAAATTTGTCCCGTAAGGAAGTGAAAAGAGGTGAATGTATTTCATAAAATTCGTCTACATAGCTCGAACCCGACGGCCTATCGTCGTGACTTTTACTTCAATGGGTGAATCATAAAATAAGTATAATAGCAATTAATTTTTTTTAAATTTTATCATTAAGGGGTGAAAAGACCTGATATGTATTTTCGATTAATTATTTATATCTATCGAACCGTTCGGGATACAGACTTTCGTTTTGCTTATAAATGTTACTTACGTAAATATCCAATAATAACTTTTAGGATTTTTTTTGGAATTCGACCCCCAATTAGTAAAAAGGGGGAAAACGTGTTTTTTATTAATCGTCGACATCACTGGAACACAATTGGCTACAGTCGTGATTTTTACTTAAAATGGTTACTTATATAAATGAATATAACCGGACTCCAAGATGTTTCGAAATTCTTTAATTAAGGGGTTAAAAAACCTGAAACGTGTTTTTGATTTTCCACCATATCTATCGAACCAATCAAGTAATCGAAGTGCTCTTTGCTTTAGATTGATGATTTTGTAAATATCCAAAATATTGTTTAAATACTATGTGCCTTAATTCTGCCCTAAACAGGTAAAAAAAGGGTATATTATGATTTCGATTCACAATCGTTATATATATATATATATATATATATATATATATATATCGACCCCATTGATATTTATGTATCGACGTGATTTTTGTTTAAAATTGATGCTTACTCGAATATCTGAAAATTATTTCTCGAATTTTCGAAATTCCCCACCTAAGGAGCTGAATAGGGGTGAAAAGTGACCAAATGTGTTTTCAATTAATCGTCTATATATCTTGAACCCAGCGAGATTTGTTTTTCACGTCCAAGAGACACCAGTATATTAATCTAAAATGTGATTCGAAGGTATTTCGAAATTCAGTCTCTTAGGAGGTGAAAAGACCTGGAATGTGTTTTAGATAAAGCTTATATATATCGAGATATTCAATTTATTTTTGCATCAGGATGATAATAATTACAGAAATGCTCGTAAAACGTTTTTAACATTTTTTTTTTTTTTTTTTTAATTTGAACTCTTAGTACTGTACAGGAGTCATATGTGTTTTCTAACGAATGATCGATTTTGATTCGACTGAACGGACTGCCGTCGTTATTTGCACTTCAGTTGGATACTTATGCAAATGTCTCAGACGTGAATTTAAAATATTTCGGAATTCTACGCCCAAAACTGTGAAAAAGTACATTTGTTTTCCATCCGCCCATGATATCTATCTAATCAGTAGAGATATTTAGGTGTTGTTCGCGTCAGAGTGATTCTTACGTAAGTATTTAAAAGTATATGTAAGTTTTTTTTTTTACTTTACAAGATAACTTTATTATTAAGAGTAAAACTAAGTTGGTAAACTTTTAAGGCAGACGATCCAAATAGCAAGTACGACCAGCGAGAAATAAAGTATACAGGAGTTTCACTCTACAGTAACATAAATCGAGACGTGGTGTTGTACAACTTCTATGAGCCCAGGACATGAATATTTCATATTTTAAATTAAATATTTTTTATGAATTACTTCGACGTTACGTGACGCAGTTGTTTGTAACTAAGGTCTACATTCCGCGAGGTTCTAGGTTCGAATTCCGTTAAAAACTGCGTGCAAACATTCAATTCTGACACACAAAAACTGTAAGGCAGATCGAATAAGTGCAATTTGAATGTAGTCGTTAAAAAGGAGTAAAATGTATTACCAAATATCGTACAAGGACAATATGGGAAAGTACAGCCTATTAGCATTGTTGGAGCGGGAGACGTTTTATCAGCGGTGTGAACTGGAAACACTAGCAAAATTTGCATTCTTACATCTCTATTTTCTATGGTGTATATACATTTACGGACTAAATTTCTCTTAGGCTAATAGTATTAGAATGTGTTTATAAGTATTTTAAGTTTTAGCTTATCAAAATAATAATTAAAGAGCATAATTATATTCTAAAATCACGATTACATTCCAATTTATAAATAACAAAATATAAAACTAAAACTACCCATTGCACAATGTGCCACTGTAGAAGGAACAGCGCTCATATCGGCGTGAACTGTAATTAAATAACATGTCTCCTGTTTTTCTTCTGACTTTCCTATATTGTCCTTGTACAATATTTGGTATTACGCAGTTCACTTTCCACTTAGGTTTCTCGACAATATCAGCACCACGGCCGTAGAAGAACAGGTCTGGACACTCGCCTGGATATTTGACCCCCTTGTTGTTTGGCTGTAGTTCACCAAGTTACCGAGAATATTGTGTTTTATTGGCGCTGATGTTACAGCGGTCGAACTAAACTCCACCCACTTCCTTTCCGCTAACATAAACAATTTATCGAAACGTATTTTTTATCAATTTATGAAATACTTTCTTCGCTTACAATTTTAAGAAAAGGCTCCAGCAATGTTTATTTACTTTATAAATTTACCAATGGAAAAAATGTGGACGGAGTTTGAGTCCGACCGCCCGGAGTATAGCGCCAAAAAGTACGACGTTCTCGGTAACTTCACGAACTACAGCCAAACAACAAGGGGGTCAAGCAAATTACATTGTTAGATAGTCGAGTGTCCAGACCTGTTCTTCTACGACCGTGATCAGCACATATGTCACCTCACTAATCTCAAGGTTGGGGCACCAAATACGTTTCCACGAAACATTTTTCCCACTAAACCTTCCTAATAGCATTAAACTCCAAGTGAAAATTTTGAAAACATGTAATCGAGGGCACTGTCACCAAAGGTTGCACACAGGGTAAATCAGACGTTTTCATTCGATTAACCTATCTACCCCACAACATCAACTGTGCAGTGCTATAAATAAGGCCCAATTGAAGTTTGTTAGTGGGAAGGCCAGACTTAATACTGATTTTCGTGTGAACAGCTATAGCTACTTATCCTGCTGCAGAGTTAGTTCAACTAGCAGATTGGACATTTTAACACTTCATGACTGAAGTACCGATCTACGTGTACAAAGAGGTTTTTCAATTGAAGTAAATATTATCAGTTATGAACAATACTCGCGAGCAAAGCCTCGGGGGACTGCTAGTTTTATACAAAAATAAGTAAATAACAACATTTCACATTCTAAAGTATCAAACTATAATTAAGTAACGTTATGATTCCTCCAAAGCAAACGTGGTGTGGTTGTAACGAGTAAACGCATTTAACTCAAAATTTGCTAACATACTTTATTTTAAAAATTCCGTACATAACATGTTTAATTAATTACATTGTTATTAACGATTAAAGAAGTAAAAAATCCCTAAAATTCTAACTGGTAGGATATTCGCCTATATATGGTGCCAGAGCGTCTGGGTTCAAATCCTGGTTCCGGGATGGCTGTTGTGATGTCTGTTTACCTAAATTCACCCTCGACGACTCTTAAGACCGTGTAACCCCCTCACCTAACCCCTAACAGATATTTACCGCCAACTTCAGAACGATTTTAGCATTTGCCCTTGTCTTGCATAATACGCTGATTTTTATCATATTCGTAAAATTTAATAAGCTAGCTGGTTTCCGCAACTTCGTTTGTGGGGTTATCAACTTAATGTGATAGTATTTCTGAAACAAAAATCTTCTGAAAAGTGTTTAATGGATTGAAACGGTGTTAATGGTCATTAATGTCAGATTTAGATAAATTTTGAAATGGAAAACAGTTTCTCAAATTTGTTTGGGTATGCGGTTCTGCTGCTGTCCCCTTTTCGTCTCCCACCTCCTCCGAACTATAATTTGTTTCGTTAGACACCAATTTTTTTTTTCATTCAATTAAAATATTTTTCGTCACCTCGGTGTGTCCCTATACATCATTTCGACCCACCTCCCTCCAAAACTTAGTTAAAAACTATAAAACTTTGGTGAGTTGTCGTGCGTGCGTCCGCGAAGATTTAGCTGAAAAAAAAAACTAGTTCTTCGTTTGTCCCGTTTTGCCCCTCTACTCCGTTTGGCACTCTGCTTAAAAATATAATTCAAACAACCCACAAAAGTTAACATGTTCACTAAACTGATTTGGTATCCTGTTTTGTTCTCTACCTAGTTTTGCCTTCCCTCGCCAAATTTTTTGCAGAAATTTAATCGCAGTTGAGTGACTGGTATAGAACCGCATAGAAGACGAACAATCAATTATTTTTGTGACTAGCTAGCGGTCCGCCTGCGACATTGCCCGCGTGTGTATAACTCGTTAAAAACGAGTGTTTACTTCAATTGACGGACCTCTTTGTACGCCAGATTAGTAGCTCGGCCATCAAGTGTTAGGATAAACAAGCTGCAGGTTGAGCTTACTCTGCAGCTGGCTACGCAGCTATAGCTGTCATGTGAAAAACTGTACTTAGTCTACCCCTGCCATTCTTAACTGTCCCGAGCCTTATTTATAGACATTGCAAAACAGACCTTGAATATGAGAGAGTATTTGGATGGTATAAGTAGTATACCTACGTGGTATAATGACACATTTACATCCAGCGCGATTATTGATAACAGTGCCCTCAATACATACCGTCCCAGATTAATTAAACATAAATAAAATATTCGGACACTGGGCACATAGTGTTTAACCATATGTAACGGTATGATTGCAGAATGTTAACTTCCCTATAAATTACTTCTCTAGTACTGTACATGCTTTTTGGATCGTCTGCTATGAGAGATTTACAAAGACTGCATCCCCTCTCCTCAGAATGGTATCTGAGAGTGATTTTCTCATACTAAGAAGTGAGCTAATTATTTTTCTCATTTACGTAAGCATCATTTGAAGCAAAAAAATTCTCGGTTGGGTTGTCACGGGATGGTTGAAAACAAATTTTACGCTTTCACTTTTTAATGACAGAACATTGCAAAATCTTACTATCACGTGTTCAAAATTAGTATAAGTATCAACTGAGGTGAAAATGATGACGACAACCCATTGAGTCAAAGTGTAATCGACGATTGATTTAAAATCCTTTTTTATTCCTTCACAGCTAAAAAAATTCTGAAATCTGTTTACCGGTATTTACGTATTCATCACCATAAAGCAAAGAGCAAGTCTATGTCATGTGGGCATCAAATTTAAGTGGAAACCGTGACGGTAGACCATTGATTTTAAAATATTTGGACGGTAATTTGAAAACGTCTTTCATCCTGTTTTATAACTTTTCACCCTCTTAGGTGTCAATAAACCAAACTTCAAGCGTTTAAATAAGCATTAATCTTAAGCAAAAATCGCGTCAATACATAAAATTATATGGGATCGATACGAATCAAAATAATATATTTTTTTTTGGAAACAAATTTGGAAATTATCCTGTAATATAATTTCGGTCTTTACGTAAACATAATTCTGAAGCAAACTGCACTTCGATATCTAGATTGGTTCGGCAGTTATGGGAGAATATACAAATAAAAACTAATTTCACGTCTTTAGACGTTCGAAACGTCTTGAAGTTCTGTAGAACATATCCGTGCAAATATCTAACAGAAGTAAAAATCACGACGATAGTCCATTGGGTTCGAGCAATACATTTTAATTTAACTGGAAACAAATTGGTGTCTACCTAAACAAATTGTAATTAGTTCGGAGGAGATGGGAGGCGAAACGGGGTCAGTAGCAGAACAGGATACAAAAAAAATTTGTGAAACAATTTTCATTTTCAAAATGTTTCTAAAACGGGCACTACTGACCGTTATCATAATTTTACCCCATTTAGCATTTTTTTAAAACTTTTTGGTTTTATAAATACTATCTTATTAAGTTGGTAACCCTGCAAGCGAAGTTGCGGGATCAAGCTAGTTTAAAATAAAAATGTTTGCTAATAGGATTTGTAATTATTTAGGTCTGACCAAATTACCCAATTTATAATGAAATGTAATGTTTCGCATTTAAGTGCTTACGGGCAGAATTGAGAAATTGTGAGAGATTTGGAAGAAAAATTAATGTACAAAAATTTGTATTTTTTTTTTTTTTTTTTTAACTTTTAGTAATTATTGTATTTATTGGGAAGTTAGAGTTAAAAGTCAAATCTCGTTGTTTTATGATCGCAGAGCTGGTCTGCAGACGATGATTACACGTTCTAACCTTACCGCCTCCTTGGATCATCGCTTTTAGTTTTTATCTCTTCCCAACTTCTGTCTCGTCGATGTTAGTAAGTTATAGATTTCGTACATTCACATCATATGTACGGATCGTTGTCGCGTATGAAATTTCTTTAATGAATTAAAGATGCATCTCTTATTATAAATAAATAACTATTTCTCGAGTAAACAAATTCTTGCCTTTTTGTACTACAAAATTGATAACTATAAAAATTCGATTTTTCGTGTACAAATGATTTGGTTGCAAAAACAATTTATTTTACTCAAAATTTGAGTACGAAATCAAGTTTTCCAGCAATAATTTACGTGTCACTTTACATGACAAGCAAATTAGATTATAAGAACTTCTCGTTCACATGATAATACAGTTCATGAAGTCATAATGTAGTTTGAATATCTTATCGTGCCGATACTATTGTCCAGTATCTGAAACGCATTGCGAAAGATTTAAAGCACCTGCAGTGCGTTTTCACCCAAGCTGCAGTGTTGTTTAGAAGAATGAAAGTCATGGATGCGAATAGCAGTACCAATGTTAGTCCAGGTATGAAAAATTATAATTTTACTGTGCGATTTGTTCAATTTCACATAAAGACTTTCTATTGCATACTTAACAAAAACACGGATCTAATAATCATGAAAACATTTTTGTTAGAACCTTAACCTGTTTGTCGTACTGAAATTATTTGTATTATCATTACCTTAACGATCAAGGTTAAAATTCCCTAACATATTTGTATGCTAGTTTTATGTCCTATCGAGTTTTGGAAACCTGTTTTCTTGCTGTAATTTTGTTATTTACAAAATAATTTTAAATTAAGATAGTGAAACAAAGTAGTATTGTTAAGTGATATGAGCAAAAACTGTTTATTCTCCAACCAGAGATACAGAAGCGTACACAAACCTCTTGAAACATGTCGTAATATATGGAATATTGACGTCACTAAAGAGGCGGGTAATAGAGGGACTTTATACCTACCAAATAAACCAAACTTGTATCGTCCGATTTGCAACCGCCTAAAAGTTATGAATTAAAAAAAAAAAAAAATTTGGCTGTGCTCTACACTGAGCTAAGAATTTACTGATGGTTGAAAAAGTAATGGTCCATGTGGAACGAAATTTTTACACACCAAAGGTGATTAGTATCATTACGTTTAAAAACAATTTCATGTCACTGAGAGTACAGCTTCATGGGGTAAACTAATGACTTTCACAAAGGTTGTGCTTGGTTCTGAAAGATGCCTCTAGTTTGCACGGAGTCTTGATCCAAAGAACAGGAATAGAAATTAATGGAACGAGTTGTGCAGCTCTTGACAGCGATGTCTTTTAAGCCGATCAAGGTGCCGACTCCTGTAGCGCAGTCGGTAAAAGCGTCGATCTGTGGTGCGAGGGGTCTCCGGTTCGCTTCTGGGTCCGGGCATGTTTGTTGTGTTGTCCTTCACCTAGTGTCACCCTCGTCGGCTCTTAATACCTCGTTTTTAAAAGGCCGTAATACCTTCACATTTACCCCCATTAAGGCGATTAACGTGAGCATGGAATGGTACTGGAACAGAAAGAAGAGGTAAACGAAAGACCCATCAACCCCCTCCTCTCCCCCAAAAACCATATTCATGTATTAGCCACAATTCCTACATGCAGCATATCTGCCTGTGAGTCTATTCAGGAATTACAACCAGTTCGCTATTATGAGAAGCGAGCGCACTAGCCTCTACATAACCGCGGCCGTTGTGAATATGAAACAGCGACTACGTAAGGGTGTCCAATGATGCAATTCGTTTATCTTTATTTTCCGTTTCAATAATATCAATTTTTCAAAATGAAATAACTGGCTATTATCATTATTTTTTATGACATTTCATTTTTTCCTAACAGATTAAACACATTACACTAGAAATACATTTTAATAATTTCAATCGTTGTTTTACATGTTTATTTTAAAAAGTTACGTTAGTTATTTACTCAACCTTACAGCTGATTTTACATTGTGTGAATCTTCTGCATTATGTTATGTTTTCATATTAACTACGTCGAAGTTTGTTAATTATAAATACTGGTTGTTACTAATTAATTAGCCATACCATGGGGTAGTTTTTACGATGGCGGGTGATCGTTTATGTGACCCTTTGATATTTTTACATCGTCGAACTAGAGGCATTTTTCAGAACCGAACACAACTTTTGTGAAAGTGATTTTTTTACCCTACGAAGCTGTATTCTCAGTGGCATGAAATTGTTTTTAAATGAAACGACACTAATCAACTTTGGTGTGTAAAAATTTCGTTTCACATGGACCATTACTTTTTCAACCATCAGTAAATGCTTAGCTCAGTATAGAGTACAGCCAAATTTTCTTCTAAAATTCATAATTTTTAGACGGTTGCAAATCGGACTGTACAAGTTTGGTTTATTTGGTAGGTCTTGGGTCCCTCTATCACCCGCCTCTTTAGTGACGTCTACTCCCGGAACGTCCTGTTTATATATATATATATATATATATATATATATATATATATATATATATATATATATATATTCGCATGACGACAGTAACCACTCTCGACTTCAGTTCCAGGAGGAAGATGGTCAATTCCCGCCAGGTACGTGTTTGCTGGTGTACTGATGTTGGGCTCCTTCTTGAACGTCATGGTGAGGACATCACTGCCCATGGCCATCACAGCCATGGTGAAGAAGAACACTTCCCACGCGGACACCGCTGTCGTCACTGGGGTCTGCTACTCGAGGGCGACATCTCAACAATCGTCTAGCAACTCAACAGTAAGGAACAACCTCACACGCCCCGACTAGCACTCAGTGCTAAAGGACTCATGGGTGGACTGCAGAAAGTATTGGCCGCTGCTTGTCGGGTGAAAAATATTTCTCTAAAATAAACGGGCATGTACGTAACTGGGTGTAGGAGGCACTGATAATTCATGGTTGGGAATGTGCGGTCTGTGACTGTACAGTAATAAATTATTTAGTTTGGACATATTTCAAGTCACTTGTGTATTAGACACTTAGGCCAGTATTCCTAAATGTTTTTATAAGGATTTAGGTTCAGGGCATTACTTATTCATTACTAATCTGTGACATTTCCTTGCCGTAATATAATTACGTATGCGCAGTACGCTTAGCCCTCCAGACAGCTACACACGTTACAACGTATTTTACTGCTTGCTGGACGAATATCGTTTTTAACAAACAAAAAAAGGAGAAAACAAAAACAGTTGAACCATACATGAAATGAAACTTTATGACAGCCCTCTAGCATTTTAAAAGGCCAAATAGTCCAAAATCAATACGTACATTTTCGGACGCTATCCTGTGTTAGATTCGGAAGTTGTGACCCTGAGGCGACGGACCAGTTATTACTTTATTGGGGTTAGAATCCAGGTAATTCTGAATTTTACTTTTATTTATACTATGTGACACAATACGGTAAAAATGAAATTAATGTTTATTTCCATAAATATAGTTTCTAAGCATTAAAATAACTAAAAAATTAAATAATAAGTTGACATCAATAATGAACCATTGTTGACGAATAGAAACCCCCCCCCCCGGCCCGGGTCAATTGCAGTCAGTATTTAAGAAAACCACGCCTAGTGTACGGAATTGAAAGACTTGAATTTTTTGTTCTTAATGTTCAAAAATTCGAAAAAAATATTGGACGTACGGTACGATCAGTAGGCACCGTTATTGACCGGCCTACTTAGAAAATATGCAAATGCAATTGTTACATACTGTTGATTTCAAAACATATTTATGATAAACGATACGTTTAACTTACATTCAGAAGTTTTGACTATGTCGTTATTTACAAACATTTCATTATTTTTTAAATTAATTTCCAAAATATAATTAACGAATTTCGTTCAATTTTTTACGTGAACAACTCGTATTTAATCTGCGTTTCGTCGTGCTAAATAATAGTTTCAGAAATAATTAAATGTGTTCACGATATATTCACCTACGAAAAAAATAAATAAATAAAATAAGTAAAGCTGTAACGAGATGTTTCCAAAACAGCTAGCGTGCTATAAATACAGTATTTAAGCTTTAAAATTGGTAAAAATATATCCATTCCCATGCCGTTTGTAATAAATAATTTAGTTAAATATATAAAAATAAATTACATATTCGTAAAAGTCTATATCAAAAAGCTGTTTGTACAGCAGAAAATCTGCTCACTGGTTCAGTGGCTCGTGCCAATCCTTGATAGGACATTTAATAGACGTGTCAATGCCGCTCTTAACGTAATATTCTTTTTTTTTTTCGGTCCTTTGTCGAGAGTAAAACCTCAAGGTAAGTGACCACATTAAAAAAATTACAGTTTTAAATTATTCAAACATGTACGCTAATCTGCGAATTATATGTGCATATATCGAGAAAGTACAAGCTTAACTAATAAGACAACTTTTCTCAATTTGGTGCAAGTAAACAAAAAAAAAATTCACATTGATCATGTGGATATGAACATACGAAAATATATATTTGTTTCTTCATGTGATGCTATCTTCTAACATAGTGAATATATAACAATTAATTTTCTTAGAGTCCAGCCAGTTGTTATAGAAAAAATAAATAAATTCATAACATAAATTCTTGGAAAATAGAGGACGTTCATTTATAATATTATTAACGTTGAATCGTCAAATTACATTAAATATACAAATTCCTTCTTAAGCTGTGTGGGACGAAGTGTGGTAATTCAACGTGGCGATAGCTTATGAAAAATACGTAAAAAAAAATATGTCCTCAATTTTTTCTGTGAAGTAAATTATAGTAGTAGTAGTAATATTAACCTGAAAATAACCACAAAATGTAAATTTTTAAAATGTAAAGAAAAATAACACTCTGAATAGTGTCAAAACAACTAAAGATCAAGTAGTTTATTTTATTAAAGAAGAAGCAATTTGAAGTCAACTTCAAACTATAATTCATTTCACCGAATCATTTAAATTACATTTTCCATTTACTTTTTCATAAATTTCTCCACACGGTTCTAATGAATTCTATCCTGAATCATCCTGTGTTTAAAACTGAATATGATGTACTAAAATTACGTTAATATGAAACATATGTGCCAAGTTTGGTGATCAAGAAAACATAGGTACTCACATTGCAATAGTTTTGATACATTTAACAACTTGTGTCTTTAAAAAATAGTTTTAAATATATCATGCAATAAAAAAACATTTTAAATGACCACCATAATGAAATTGTGAAAATATGAAAAATTACATAAAAGCAAGATCAACTTAGTCTACTGTACTATATTTTTCTATCAAGTTTGATTACATTCGCTCCGTATGTTAGATTTTTTTAACGTCGGGGAGAAATTGAGAAACACACAAACGGACAATGGAAAGTAGGCTTAAGAAAAAGAAGAAAAGCCTTCGTGGTCCTGCATACGTGTGCAAGTCATTATGGTGGCAATTTACCCAGGGCGCCGAGCGGTGTGCCGAGATTCGGCCGTTACCAGATTATTCGGAAACTGCTCAACGGACATGAGTGATGTCTGCTAAGGTATATACGTGTGTATACGAATTTAAGGTTCACCAGTAATCATTAAAGCATACTGTCAAATGGCTAAAATGATAAAAACGGGTATTTTTGCGGTGCTTTTGAGCATTGAAATCTTGGTGCACAACTCACCTTTATCGTTTAAATTACATCTATGTCACGTATAGGTGAGTTGTTGGCGAGAAGAGCACACGCCAGTTAGTTACTTGCGCATAGAGACTGGGGTAATGCGTGATGTGCATACTTTCTCGATCGTACAGCTTCCGCATTTCAAGGTCTCGAACGCGCAAAAGACAACCACCTAGATAGCAACTTAAAGAGGTGAACTTACTTTTCTTTACTTTGTACAAGAGATTGTAATTTTATTTTTAATACTTAAATTTCGAAAGTTATATTAGGTACTTGTTAATCTATATTACTATATTTATGATTACTTCTAGTTTAAAACCATTTAAAATGTAATACAACACTTTTTAAATGTCGAAAATAAACTATTTTTTTATATAGCTGTTGAAAGTTACTGCTACATGTTCTGTAAAAAGCACTGCCCAGCGTCGCCTTCATTTGTTTATAGCCGCACACGGGACGGCAAATAATAATCCGTGACGTATCCGATACCCTCTCAGGACGTTTAGGAACACTGGCGCGCGTTAGGTCTCGACCCTTGCTTTTATGGAACCTGAGATGGTAGCACATATGTAGTACCTTGTGTTTAGGAATACCGGCCTAAGGGACACTGGCATGGAAATGGTTGCCTCGCTTGTGATATCCACTACGTGTATTGCATATGTCAGAATGGGCTCGACAAAATTTCGTAGGCTATTATAGTGCATACTTGTGTTGAGGTGGATGAACACCATATTAAGCACATCGATGATGTAGATAGCGATATATTAACACTGGTCCGTCACTGGAATTGTCTCATACATTACTGCATTTCATGCAATAATGTATAGGTCTAACTGCAATAAGATAGGTACCCGACCTGGTCACCTGTGTTCGTGTTATACATATTTATCCAATTTGCTGGAGCCGTTAACTACACAATTCTAGTCTTAAAACGACCCGTAATGCGGACCTTTTTTCCAGTTTCAGAAATCGCATCCCTTTAAATAAACAAATTGTATATCCTTTCCATCCGCATCTCATTTCACGTCCACTTTTCTTAGGCTGTTTCAAGCGTATACTGAACAATAATCGTTAATTACTAGGCGTCAGTGTTTACCCTCAACATACCCAACTACTGCACTCAAAATTTGTATTTCAAATTTTGATCTATATTTTTAGAGCTGCTTGCTCGACATCAGTAATTTCGACTTAAATTATTATTATATGACACTTAAATACAAGAAAGATGTTAAAAAATAATAAACTTTTAAAATATGAAGCACCTCTACTCACAGTCGTTTCATAAATGTTCGCTTTTCGCTACACGAACTTATTTGAATGCGTTAAAGTAAAGGGGGTACTTAAGTTAATTGCCGGTTTTACTGTGCAAGTTTGCTATGGTTGTAGTTCTGTACTCGCAGGGGTAGTCCGGAATGTTCGACTGGGACGAGGTGACGCAGAGCACCATCCTTACTGCCAGCTCGTACGGTATGCTGGCCACATGCCTGGTCGGTGCTCGGGTAACCGATCTGTGGAGCCCTAAGCTCATGAACGCCCTCTGCAACCTCATCTTCGCCGCTTGCTTCCTGCTGCTGCCCGTCACCGCCAACTGGAGCGTCGCCGCCATCGTCGGGATGCAGGTCGTTGCTGGACTCTTCGTGGTGTGTGATTCTTTATGCTACGTGCACCTGTAGGCTATTTATCACCCTTCTTGAATCTACAAAGTTTACTGTATCCCCTTAAAAGTGATAGTGATGATGCGTTTTCAGCTCGGGGGCTGGTTTGAACATTGAGGGTAACACCTGAAGCGTTAACAGGCCAGGGTGAAACTGCGGTGGTTCGCCATTGCCTTGCGTATAACAGGAATGAGGGGACAACAGAACACCTAATCCGGGACCCTTGGCTCAACGATCAAGAACTTTTAACCACTGAGCCAAACAATCAGATCATTTAAAAGTTAATTATTTAATATTACTCCTCATTTAAGCTGGAAGCTGGGAATTCAGCGTCCTCGAATATGACAACTATGGAAAATTACTCCTCGGAATAAATATGCTTAGTGTCAAATTATTTACCCGTAAATGTAACAATAATGTAATAATGTATATGCACGAAAAACACCAAAATTGTTGACATTGAAAAAGTGTGTATTATAACTAAAAAGGAAAATATTTAAAAATAATGTTCACAGGGAATGATCAGTATATATTATGTGTGTCTCTCTCTCTCTCTGTGATATATATATATATATATATATATATATATATATATATATATATATCACGGAGAGAGACATAATATATACATACAGGATGGAAAGTAAATCGCGGAAAAGCTCACAGGTACAGTCAGCCCGCAAGAATAATGAGCACATGAACCTCGCCTCTATTGTCACCGCCGTGAAAGTTGCGTTGATGAACACGTTAAGCGACGACAGTTCAACAACTCCTACAAATGAAACACTGACCTTCCGGATTCAATTCGGATGCATGACGACATGTATGCTGTGAATAAGGTGTGAACACCATCCCATCCCATGCGTTGGAAACATGGGGTCACCTATGTTATTATGCATGTATTTCTGTACATGTACGCCTGTAGCTGTCCATCCTAGTGAATAATGAACCGGAATGACTTAAGGAACAAAAAAGGTGTACTTATCCGAACACGCTCAGACAAACCGTTTCTGAGATACAGGCACTCAAAAGTCAGAGCATTGTAGAAATGCTGACAGGTAAGCAACGTTTGTAGCACGTACATAAAGACATGCTTCCGAGGAACACTAGCGATGTACAATTTTACTACGGAGATGTATGCAACACACATGACAACAAGTAAGAGGGAAGGGAGGTATTCGTATGCAGGGGTGCAGGGAGGACGTCTTTAGTGGTACGTGTAATGTAGCAAAACAAAATAATATTTTATTATTTTTAAATTTGCTGGAAACACAGGAGTTACGTACCAGTACATAACACGACAGTAATTACATATTTTGTATTTACATTATACGAAACAGTCTTAATAAGACTTTGTAAGTTTCTAAGTAACCGTGTGTTTAAATTGCCGTTTATCTATCCCAACACAGGCACGCACATGACGCGTAACCGCGGCCCGCACCGCACGCAAGTGATCGTTGGTTACATGTTCACAGCAACATGCAGTCTGGCAATACATTACTCGATGCTTTCCATAGTTACACGATGCACTAGTTCCTTAAAAGTATCCCCACAAGGAGTAGTAGGGACAGAGATCCGGTGACCTTGGTGGTCAGGATACACGTCCATCCCTTCCTATCTACCGCCATGGACAGATATTATCTAATTACTGATGAGTTACTGCACTGCAATGCGCTGGTGTCCAATCATGTTGATATTACGTAACACTTCGCAGCGCTAGTGAAACATCCTGGCCGACTGGTTGGTGCTTGAACTGCGTGCAGCGTGTTCGGAGTTACGTCTTTTCTCAGAGACCAGTAAACGTGCGCTCCCAATGCTTATCTATGGTTTATTATTCACTAGGATGGGCTGCTACATGCGAACATGTACAGAAATACATGCATAATAACAGAGGCAACCCCATGTTTCCATCGCGTGGGATGGGATGGTGTTCACACTTTATTCCCTGCATACGTGTCGTCATGCATCCGAATCGAATTCGGAAGGTCAACGTTCCGTTTGTAGGGGTTGTTGAACTATCGTCACTTAATGTGTTCAGTAAGACAACTTTCACGACGGTATTACGCCATACTATTGTCAATAGAGGCGTGGTTCCTATACTCTTTATTCTTTATTTAGGTCTGTCTACCTGCACAGAGAGAAAGATTTGTTTCATTATACTAAATATATTTGTTTGGGTGATGTTTGCTTCAGCTAAACAATATTTTGTTGGTAAGACCAAGCTTGGAGTCCTCCAAACAAATTTATTTATTTTCCTCGACAAAATTGTTAATTTAAACGCACTTTGTTTGTGCTAAACGTATATTTCGTTACTTAACGACGTCGAATAAATATTTTATGTAAACAAACAACTTGTTTCAGCTTGTCAACAAAATAATATTGTTAGTTATAAGTGATGTGCTTTAAACTAAACATTTTTTTTCGATGGACTAAATGATTTTGTTGGCGAAACTAAATCAATTTGGTTGACTTGCGGTAGATGGCAGGCTGGCGTGCGTGATCGAAAAGATGGCGAACGCTGTATACCTTAACATTCAAAGTATAAGCTTGTGCGACAAGTAGGACGTCTAAACTGTTAATCAGCATTATTAAAGTATCGTAATTTTAGCTATAACAATTTCAAAGTGGTTAATTCTATCGATCACAAACGAAAATGCTATAAACTTGAAAAACACCGCAGCTGCACGTCTCGTTCTTTGTGCTGCGGTGCACGGCAATAATTTGGTTATATTATTTAACGTCGTTTACCTTTCCTCAGACGGAAGACAAAAATGTTGGGGCCGACCCCCCGTGGATCAGTTGGTTGAGCAGCCGGCCTTGGTGCTGGGGGGGGGGGGGTGGAGCCTTCGGCTCGATTCCCAGGTTTGGCTGGGTGTAAATTTGTGATTGTCCATTTGGTTCTCAAAAATTGTCACTATACAAATTGTCTCACGAAAAGTACTGGGGTCACTCAAATTACGTCACATTAAAGGGGGGAATGTTTGGCGCAGTGATGATGCGGAAGCTTCCGCATCGCCACTGCACAAAACATTTCATAAAAAAAAAAGTTGGTTAGGTCATGTGTAGAGAGAGGCAAGCGTAGGGATAGTGGATAAAATCCCGGCCCAGCCATACTTTTTGGGGGGTTTTAAAATTTCAGAAATTTTTAAAGTTTATAAAATATATTTTTTCAGTTCTTAAAATATTGCATGTGCATTTGATACGTCCAAAGAAATATTTTTATGACCAGCTAAATATTTGGTACTGCTAACAAAATCAAGCTATTTGTCTCAAACAAATCGAGGTAACAAAATAATTTGGTACGAGCAAACAAATATCTAATTGCCCCTATACAAACAAATGATTTGGTTGATCCAAACAAATGATTTGGTTGATTCAAACAAATTTTGTTTGCAGCAACAAAATTTTTTTCTTAGTGTGCACCCGTGAACTGTTCCGCGATTTACTTTCCATCACACACACACACATATATATATATATATATATATATACACATACATACATACACACATACACATACATACACACATACACATACAGGATGTGTGTGTGTGTGTTTGTATGTTTTAGAATTTTCACTTATTAATAAATGTACAAGAGTTAAAAATTACGTAGTCAGCTTAAAAAAAAAAGACATTCTGTGCGATTGGTCAGAAAAGTTAGTAAAATTAAAATGCACAACATAGCTGCATCTCCGCTATACAAGTCTTGTGGTTATTTAAATGTGTGAAGCTAACACAATGCAGAATACCTTTCCATCCAGAATAATTCTTTGTGATACCTTATGCATATCAGTAATATCCAATTTCGAAATACTATCAAAAGTATTAAACTCTTTACAAATATTCAGTAAGTTTTCTTTTTCGGTATTGTTGACTATAAACCTAATGCTCCAAATGCGAATGTTGGAGTTAACAGGGCGTACATAATTTTACGTGTGTAATTATGTAAATACAATACACAGTAAATAGCCTTGGCAATGGGTCATTATTTTGGTGTATTTCAGTGTCACAGTTTTTATTGTAAATTTGAATTTTGCAATTGACACAAGTCCTTATCAAAGAACAATAATAACTAATACAATTATAATAATAACAGTTAAAATACTATCACTTTACGTTCTTTTCCACAAAAATTTCTTTCAGAATGTAGGCTTTTTTTTTTTTTTCAGTTAAACCAAGAGAAATAACTCACGTGTCGGTGATCGTATTACACATATGTACGTGTAGCTGCGTTTTGAAATCGAGAGCAATATACTTTTATCGTTTATGTTGAAGACGTAATTTATCTCGACTGACGAGTCCCGAGTTATACATATTCTATACGATTTTATAAATATGATGTCAAGCATCAGTGTTAGCAATCACTTCAAATGCTGCAATCAGAGACTCAGCTCACATTAATCTTTAAAATCTGATTGATAGCGATAATGAACATCGTCTGAGGTGGCGTCACTGCCACCAAGGCCAGACTTGGTGACTTACGTTTCTGATAATAAAATACGTTATCTGCAGCAATATATGTCTGTAGGTTTTTCCACGAGTTGATAAAGTGTACCTAACAATTAAAAGAAAAACCATTTTCAACATATGTTCAGAACGTTTTATCACTTTATGGTGACAAATTCATGAGCTCCATTTGAAATATCATATAACGTGTTTGAAACTTGTTTTGCTTTTCACATCTTACAAAAAAAAACACTTAGTTTTTCAGCACAGAACTAATCCATGAGTTAAAAATAGATTTTGCAAATTTGTATGTATTTTAATCTAATAAATTATAAATTCTACGGACAATGGTGTTGTTTTACAGGGTCCAGAACTACCAGTGCGAATGGCCATGATATCTTCGTGGTTTCCACCTCAAGAAAGACAGCAGCTAGGTGGCATCACTTTTTCTGGTAAGGAATCAATCCCATATGTAACTGTCCAAACACGTTTCTTGGAGTTAAATTGTGTTTAGTAAAATAATGCCCGCCATTAAAAAAAAAATGTAATTGCCAAAGGGAAGGTTCACGAAAAATTTCGATTGTTTTAATAATTTTTATATTTGTACGAGACATGGAAGTATTTTGTAGACAAACATTACTATTTATTACAGTGATGAAAATTTTCTGGCTTCTATAGTTTTTGTGTAACGGCATATCAAAGACCAAATTTGCGTAGAACAGTTTTTATACAAGAAACGAATACCAACTGATTTACATACACTAAAATAATTAACACTTAAAAAATAAAAATAACAGTGTCATAGGCTTCGCCCAGTCAGGTATGAAACCATTACATTGAAATTTCTTGTTATTTTTGCAATGCAGAAAATTGAATATTTTTATATTTCGAATAACATCTTTTTTTTTTAAATACGTATGATTCAGTGCGGGTTTGTATACAAGTCTAGACGTAGTCCGTGACACTGTTAACTTGCGTGAATTACTACATTTCTGTAAGTCAGCTGGTTGTACTTTCTTTTATAAAACCGTTTTATGCGAATTACGTCTTTGACATGCAATTTTACAAGAGCTATAATATTTGCGTATTTCCATTACTTTAAAAACAGTCACATAATACGTCTATAAATCAAACCAAATCTTTTGCAAATAAAAAAGTTATAAAACAGTTAAAATTTTGGAGGAAGCCTCCTTCTTAAACGAAAACGTTCCTAAACAACAGCTAGCAAAATTAATTAATTTACTTAATAGTAACGTTAGTTTTGGTAAGACACGAAGAACTTGTCAGTTAAACTTTTACTGCCACGCGATAAGATGTCAGAAAAATACTGAAGGCCATTCTTTAAGGTGGCCGCCAAGTGGTGTTCAGATCTTCGACCGTTAAAAAATTATTCGAAAACTCCTCATGACGTGTGAGTGATGTCTGTTTATGGATAGAATTCAAAGTACGTTACAGGAATATATACCCAATTCAGGTTAACCATTATGCTTTCAAGCATAGTTCTCAGCGACCAACTATCGCAAAAAATTGTGTTTTTATGTAATTTTCAGGTACGAAACTCTTGGCGCTAAATATTTAGAATTTTCAGGCATGAAACTATACACTTTTGTTTTTAAAATTCCGTTATAAAATGATAGTGTCACCACTGAATGTCTCATACAGGCGAGTTGTCGGCGAGAAGACCACACGCCAGTTCAGAAACTTGCACCTAGAGATTAAAGTGATGTGTCATGTGCGTGCTTATCATACTTACCGATTTCGCACTACTAGGCCTCGAACGCGCCAATCACGTTCGCCCAGGTGGCAACTTTAATATATCACACAGAGTTTAGTTGCCTATGGTGAAGATTATAGAATGCATCAGTTATTTCCCTACATTGTTTTATATCATTTCCCTAAAGTTGTGTCCGAGTCTCTACAGATCTCACTGTGACGTGAAAATAAATATCACTCCGGCAGCTTTGAGTCTGGCAACGATGACGTCGAACGTGCTGACCGGCAAGCTGGTGGACTCCTTGAGATGGCAGTTCGTGTTCTACCTATTCTCGTCGCTCGTGATCGGCTGGGTAGTGCTGTGGATGGCCTTCGTGCATGACAGCCCGGCCGAGCACCCGACCATATCCGAGGATGAGCGAACATACATCACCGAGAGCACAGGAAAAGACGAACACCAGGTGAGTTCCTAGACTGGCAGGAAGTAGGTATCCAAGTCATGTCCTTGGCTAGGATAACCAGGAATGGAACACGATTGAGTAACGACCGCTCGTGAGAAATATTTCCTGTAAATGTCTGAAGATTTTTCGGTATAATATGTATTGTGAAAATCTGCATGTCTGAAAAGTGAATCGTAATAGTGCCCTTTGTGTTACCTCATCGCTCGATAGTTGAACAAGTTAAAAATTGAAATTCGAAGGAATGGTTTGATTCAAAATAGGAATTTCATTTACTTTCGTTAAAAACATTTGTTGAGATGTACAGACATTTTTAAATTCCGTACATAACATTTTGGATAGCAGTTTCTGTTAAGTTATGTGAGGAAGTAAGCTACAGGAGAGTAGCTTTTCTTTCGTTAAGTGTTTACAGATAAACCGAACCGCTTAAGCGTAACGATTGGTTTAGCGAACATCTCAAATTCTTACGCAATACACCATGTGTCTGCTAATTTATATCCTTCCGCTCTCAGCTCTTACATAGGCCTACCAATCCTACTCCAGCAAGTAAACAATTTGGGTATCTAGTCCGGTGCTCAATGTTTTGCCGTCATGCTTCAGTAGAAATTCATTAGACTACTAAATGTCACCATTCAGCTGCAGGCTCTACATTTATAATCATAAGCTTTATCCAAGAAAGACGTTTGGGATGTGATCTTACAAAAATCGCTTTCAGCCAGCCATGAGAGTAGCTCGAAATTTCGGTGGCATTAATTCTGAACAACACAAACCAAATATGTTTTACTTTTCAGAACTGTTTATTTAACACTTGTAACTCTCCATAAAATGTATGTAAATTCTTTAAACATCCATTCTTCTCGTATTAGATGCCAAAATTTATATTCACACTTCAATAAGAGTTGACTGATTTTGTGGGCGTATTTATCAACCTATGTGATACATAGAGTGGGTCAGGACGGAGTGTGTTAGTTTCGTGTGGTGATAAATCACAAAAAACAATGTCGGAAACGTGTTTCCAATTCGTTGCTAAAGGTAAAATTGCGGAATTAATGCTACCTTGAATATAGACTTTCATGTTACATTTTAAATAAAATTTCAAATAACTCCTCTGATAATTGAAATCCCTTTAGTCGATTGAGTGCATTCTACCTACTTCACGTAGCAGGTACTCCATGCAGTGATGTAAAACATTTTATTAGTGATATTTTACAATGTGACAGTTGGTATGTAGAAAGTAAATAATGTATGGTCAAATGGGGGTACCTAGACGTAAGATTTTGTAAAACTTTGTGAGCATTGCCATAAGCTTGTGGATTTTATTTTAATAGTGCAGTTTCCTTGCCTACAGAGCGAAACTGCTTTACGGAACTATGTACCAACTTTTATACTGACCGTGTAACAAATCCTAGATGATAAATCAGTCGCAACAATGTCGCAACACGCCTATTTATTTCGGTTACACGCATTGCAAAGCTGTCGCAATGTCTGCATATGTTTTAGGCGTTACAAAACTACATTGTTTTTACATACGATTTTCTGGAAGACAGCTAACTCTAGCAATTTTCGACAAGACGATATTCTGCGCCTATTTAATATTCTGTAGTAGAACATGAATTACAGTGAAGAGTTCCGAAGTTAGAAACAGAAGAAATGTGTCTTGCCCCATTTGAACAATGATGGGTCAATGATATTGAACCAATCTTCAATTAACTTTAGGCACCGAACGGGTCTGAAGACCCGTTCACCATATCCAAAATAAATAACTGTTAATGAAGTAAAATCCTTTAAAACACACAATATAAAGTTTCGTTATTTAATATTAAGTAGTTTTTTTAATTTAATTTAAGTGTAATTACAATGTCTATTTTCAGGGACCCCCACAATTTTCACTTTAAGGACGAATTGGAAACATACTTTCGCCATGGTTTTTTGTGAGCTACCACCACACGAAATTCACACACTGCGTCCAGTCTCATCCTGTAGTGTTTATTAGTGAGGGTGTGTCCAACTTATTACTCCTTAACTTTTGACTTTAATGTAATGAACTAATATTTGTGTCTAAATGATTTATTATTTAATATATTATTGGAAAATTGTGTAGCGTTTAAATGCATTCTACCTTCCCAGTTTACCAAATCTCATTGAGATATTAAAATAATGTGCTTAAATAACACGAGAAGAGAAACATTTGTGTCATTTAAAAAACTATGTAAGTTTTTTGTAACCTTGTCTTATTTGCTTGACGTTTATGTGCAAATAATACGTTGCCCCATTAGGTATACGGGGAACTAAATGCAATATTCATATTAAATAAATATTGCACTTTTATGTAAAAGCATGTTGTATTACTAGGCGAACACATATTCAACATCAACTTTGGTGCCTTTAGTGACACAGCTAATACTTTTGTTGGAAAACTAGAAATTATATTGCTCTACAAGCATACTAAAATTTGAAATTAACTTTACTTTAATTACAAATATATTTTCGTTAGCAAGAAGAAATTGATATTTAATATTGAGGCTTGTATTGTGGTATACCTTTTAACACACTGTAACATGTCAAATTTAGTAGGCCTATATATTTTCTCCTTAACGTCTTGTCTTATGCAATTAGTTTTTCCTTCTAATAAAAAACAATTATTGTGAAATGTAAAATTATTCTGATAATTTGTACCTTTGACAGATGATAACTTTGTTTTTGCTAATATTGTAATGATGCTCAACTTTACTAGTGTTACTGAATTTTACTAGAGGTATTTGATAGTTACTTGAAATCTTAAATGTTTAAAAAAATAGTTAAATTATATATTTTAATTGGTTTAACGTAATATGGGTAAAAATTAGCAATAAATTCTAAAAAAGCGCTGATGTCAACGAGTAAAGTGTGAACTGTGGGTGAAATTCCTCATTGCTATAAACAGTCTAACATGTGTGTTTAGTCTGGCAGGCGGTGAGAAATGAACGTATCTTGGGAATAACTTCAAACAAGGACAAGAATACTAAAAATGATTTTAGAAGAGATCTAGATTGAGTTCATTTTCTATAACTGAGAACCACAGCTAGAACTTCCGACGTGGGATATGCCCTTAACGGAGGGTCCTGGTATTGTTCAAGAAAATTCCAAGGAACGTACGCCATAAACTACAAGCTACAGAATTACGTCAGAAGTCACTATCACCAGAGAGCCTTTAATAATGTGTGACTAACTCATTTGGATATACATTATTATTGTGCATTTTTCACATCAGTACTGTGGTGTCAGTTTTATTGCGGCAAATGTTTAATAACCAACCCCTGAGATAACTGCTCTGAGTTAGTTAAACACCTTTTTTATTTTAGTAATTAAAAATTTTGTCAGAACCATGAAAAAGCTCCCTTTTCCCCGGCGTTGGTGATTGTGAACTAACTAAGCATGTTAGTGAGTAAAATGTTGTTTTGGGTTATGTTTCACTACTTAATATCACTTCAAATTGTATATTAGTATAGACATTAATTAACCTAGCGAAGGGAAATAATCAAGTATTAAATTGTTCTGTGGCGTCTTTCATTAAAATGTTTAACTGCTCAAGCACCAAAATAGCAATAAAACTACGTTTTACAAAAGCAAGTAAAACAACACACACTCACTGATAAATCTGTTCACATATTTTCATTAGTTGTGCTTAGCAAAACCAAGCTTAGTATCATGAAGGTTGTGTAATGCTCTATCCACTCTAGATTGTGGGAAGTGCATGTAACATTGTCTATTATTTTTCTCTGTAATACATCTGTAGTTTGGTATGTTACCTAGTTTCTGTAAGGTACTTAAGTATTATCTTTTACGATTCCTTCAATGGGACTAGTTACTAATCAAAGAAGTATTATGGACATACGCCATTGCAGCAATTGGTGTATGTTCAAAACAATTTTTGAATAGTAAAGTTTATTCACTCCCTTGCAATCCCTCTGTAAACACACTGAAACTCTTCGAGCGTTGTACCCAAGAAGTGTCACTTCAGTGCATTGAAATATAGTCGTATATTCATATTCTAAAATATAATAAGTCATTATTTGGCATTTTCTATGGCATCATGCCATCTATTGCATCATTGTGTGTTGTAAAATCTTCTAGTTTAATGTCAGTGTTTGTGTACTTTAACTAAATATATCTCATAGTTAGAAATAATACCGGACACACCCTGTCCTTTAGCAATGAAAACATTAGAGAATTACTAGCAACGGCTATCTGAGACAGTTATTTCTTCACGAGGTTAGCCTGCCTAGATAGAACGATATTTAGACTTGAGGCGTTCAAGAACTAACTCAAGCAGAGTTTTCAAGCATCCAGTAAGTCACGTGACCATGCGTTGTTTGCGGGTTTTTAGACCAAACCTCCTAATCGAGCAAATATAGTGACGCGACTGCGCAAACTTATATAACCCCAACAGGTCACTTAACATAACCACCTATTGATGACTGGTGGTAACAACACGAAAAAGCAGTATTCAAGTTTGTCACGTTTACAACACTTGTTTTGACGTCGTTATGTAACTTTTCATAAAAAAATGTTTTATTAACTAATTTTAATCACAAAATCAACGATGCTAACCAATGTGTCCTATGTTAATCAAAATTTATAAATATAAATTTATAACTTTATCACGTTTTATAATTACAAAATTTTATAATTATCCCATTTTCGTCCAGTAGTGGTCAGATAATCACCCCAGAGTTCGGTTTGTTCTCTTCTGTACTTTCTTGAACTTAATGTGCGGTACGACTTGTGGCCCTCGCTGCCTCTTTGTTCAGACGGTGTCCGTCCTACCATGGAAGGAGATGGTTGCGTCGCCACCGCTGTGGGCACATATCGTCATGGGGCTTCCTGCCTGCTGGGTTGCTCTGTTGTTCATCAACTCTATGCCTTCGTACATGACCAACATCCTGCAGTTCAGTTCTACCAAGGTACGGACAACGTGTCTGGGATATTTATTTTACTTTCACTTCTCTGTTTGTAGCATTCTGAGTATCTGGCCACTATACGGGTTGAGTCATGTCGAAGTTTGTTAATTTTTTTTTTGTGGTGATAGCTGATGAAGAAGATGAAAGTTGTCATGCGATGGACCAAGAAAAATTACGAAAAAATTGTCTAAGCCAAAGTTCACAACGATTTATAGAGCCACAAAACAAGAATAAGATAGCTGATGAAAAGTAAGCTGAAAATGTGTTTTCAGTTTGTCCGTAAAAATAAATACAGTGGCAGTAACGCTATCCTGAAAATTAACTATAAAATATAACTTCCTTATCTATAAAACCAAATACCACCTTATATTAAGCACCGAAATTCCTGAGTATTGCCAAAACAATGCAATCCCAAGTAGTTAGTTTTAAGTAATTATTTTTAAAGTCGATTTTCATGATATCACTACTCCCATCGTATTTACTTTATGCACATATTGAGAACACATTTTTTGACTACATTTTCTGTAAGCTATTTCCACGCAGAATTAACATACTCCGTTCTGACAGGACCTATATAACGTTACTAGGCCAAAGTGATTGATTCTTTATTTCCGCACGAAGTAAAGGAGGCGTACATAAAAAGGTAAACCACACGAACATTTATTTTGTCTTCACGGAGAGACTGCAGCGCAGAGATAGCACAATAAAGGCAGCGACTCCACACGAGAAGGCAGGCGACGTAACCACTCACATTGAGCAATCAGTTTGCACTAGACATACAAGAGTTGTGCTTAGATTTACTTTAAACACTGTACATTTCGTACTTAATATTGTGTACTTTCAAACAGTCTGACTCCGTTTATATTTTGTGGTATTCCATTCAATTAACAGTTTAAGTGTTGTTGGTTCACACACTTATGACAAATGTACAGATAAAGACTAAATTTGCATTGTGTGTTCCGTCTCTGATATGTACGCAAGTATGAGGTGAGCCGGGTATGTTGGACTGCCCGACAGCCCCAATATAAAATGAGAAGAGATGTGTGTAGCTCTGGAGCTCCGACGAAACGACAAAGCGAGGAAATGGGACATCCCATAAAAAAAACGGCCCGACAATGGCAACGTTTCCTGCGTGCCAAATTCAAAAATAAATTTATTTTTTTTTTTCATAGAAGGAAATTAAGAGGATTGCTGCAAATCATGTCTTAATACTATCGACAAAAAAACTTTGAATGCTCGTCGTGTTGTAGTTTTCTCGTATCTTCCCTTCCTAGAGAACTCTTCAATGACAAAACCACAACATTGTCTGTTGTTGCCTGAATTAAACTGTGTTGGTTTTTCGAGCATTAGTTATTTTGCTTAAAAATTGGGTAGTTATATTTTGCTTTGGTGACCCTAGCACAATAACGGGTGGATTTTTTATTTTTATTTTTTATTTTTTAGAAATGAATGCAAAACTAGAATACTCCAAATTATTATCATTGCAAAACGTTTCATATAATTTACTTTTAATTCCTATTTAATAGCGTGTTTCTCTCGCAATGTTTATCTAAATGAACAACTTTTCGAAATTCACTGGCTGTACTCTAGAAAGAGAAACAAACTAGTTAGAATAGTAGAAAATGTCTGCAATTTAATTTGAAATATCCTACAGTACTATTACAAATTTCATATAGTTCCTCAAAAATCTTACATACTCTAACTTATTGTGATATTGACAACATAAAATATTTCACAATAATTTAAAATTACTTGAGAACTAATACCTGAAAGTACATAAGACAGTAAGTGTCCAGATATATATGTATGTATGTATGTATGTACATATATATATATATATATATATATATATATATATATATATATATATATATATATATATATATATATATATATAT